>JAODLD010000021.1:1473317-1489747 GCA_026781065.1 Mormyrops boulengeri
TTTTCTTTTCTGTTTTCATGACTTCACTATGAAAAAACCACCGGCAGGAAACCTCTGCTGACTGATGAATGTTGATCAAAAAATGATCTGTATGCTGTATTCTAGTGGTGGTCAAACACCAGTAATAATTATATGGTTTGAAGATGCTTTGTGGCATCAGGACCTAGACGACTTCATTAAAGGAATCAGGAACTGGATGATGCATGAGGAAACTTCACAAGAAGTTATAAGGTGAATCTGAAGCACAGTTGGGCCATGACCTGAAGTCATGACGTGTGAAAGGATGTTTGTTAGAAAAGCTGAATTATGAGGAAAATTTTACTTCATGGGTAGACCTCATCACAATCCACACCTAAACCCCACTGTAATGTGGACTGGAAAAGAGCTCTTTGTGCACACGATCCCCCAAACATCTTGCAGTTACGTGAGCTCTTCGCGGAGAAGTGAGCTGAAATTCCATGATTTCCGAACAAGCACATGTGGACCCTCTTCTGGCACGACTGGATGGATTTTTCTCAAAAATATAGTCATGCGTCAATTTTGGGCTTGTGTACAGTTAATTCAGATTAAATCAACGCCCTGCGCATTTTATCATGCACATTAATTGTGTGGCATAAAAGGCGATGCCTTATCCACAACAATAATGATCTGTGGCTTGCAAAATGCACTGTGATTTTACACAGGAGGGGGGTGGGGGGCGATGCAGATGGATGTAGAAAATGAACATGGTTTTGAAAGCATACCCATTCAGGAGGATAGGTTCCTCTTTGACTTCAGAGCGGTTTCCTAGAATTAAATCATGGCTGCCATGTTTGATGATGGCAGCCCTACTCTGTATTAATAATACTCAGGCCTGGAAGGAAAAGGCCAAGAGCGCCGCATCTGCCTGTCTAGCTTGGTGGCTAACACCGGCGCTGCTGGCAGCCGGGGCGTGGCATTTATTGCATCTGGTGTCTGTCTTGCCAGGGATTCCAGGCTGATGTTGTACCCTCAGACCTGCTAAGGGGTCTGACTCCTGGGACGATTGACTCATCTCTGCCCTCCCCCCCTCCCCAAACCCACTTTCATTTTCATTTCAAAGCTGGGAGGGATGGATAGCATTTCTCCAAGAATAAAAAGGAAGCCTCTTTAAAAAATGAAGGAATTCAGAATATTTATAAAGACGTGTGAAGGGAGGCTAGATTTAATGATGTGTCATCGGGGAGCTTGTCTGCAAGGGGGGGGGGGGGGAGGCAAGGTTGCCCTAGAGCGTGCCAGCCGTGTGGAGGAGAGGGATTTCCGCACAGGATCCTCATCTCCAGTAAGTACACTCCAATTATCCGCTGTGTCTGCCCCCGTCTCCCCGCTACGCTACTGTCGATTTATTTATTACTCATTGAAGATGAAGGGGCTGCAACATCAACATACACTCAAGTCTATACCTATATAAGTGAACAGCAACAAAAACTCACAATTACTAACTGTTTTTTAATAACTCTTTAGAAGGTCGGGCCTAAAACAGTTGTATAAAACATGCGGCAAATCTGATTCCTCATTATGGGCAATCGTTCAATATCTTTGGGTAAATTGATACAGTTTGGGAAGGTGGATCTTGCCTGCACCTTTAAAGCTTGAGCTTGTTGTGCTCTTGCTGTGCAGCCATGAAAGACTGGCGCCCCAACCTGTCAAACAAATCATTTGCACCATGATAATTTCACCGCAAAATGATCTGGCAAATTTAGGTACAGCCAATCCATATACTCTAACCCCCCCACCAATTAAACATGAAAACATGCCTATATGGAAACAGCAACCCAGGCTGCTAACGGCAAGTTCAAGGGAGGACACTAAGGTTGGCATGTCAGATAACCTGCCATAGGACAGGAATGACACGCCCATAAACCAATAAGCCAATAAAAAGGGACGACTCTCCAGGCTCAAGGAAGTAGCCCAATTAAATTCCACCAGTACTACAGATGAAGGAGGCATCACAAGGAAACAGAAAGTGTGAGACTTACCCACATGAAAGAAAGCCAGGGCTACTAACTGCTGGATGCATGACTGAGTTTGTGAGGCGCTTTGACGGCAGTTTGAAACGACACCTTTCGTTTTTCTCGTCACTTTTTGTTGGCACATTTCTCGCTCCATTATATTTTACAGGAAACATGAATGAGCACCTTGTCTCACCTCAAACGCTGCTATCCAGCAAACTGCCAGGCCTCCTCTGCTGCTCCGCCGTGCTTTGAAAGAACAGAGAGAAATTAAAATCATATAGCATAAATTATCGATCTGGCGACAAGACAGCTTTGAGGTTTTTCCTACTCTCCTCTATACAAAGTTGCAGAAAAAGTTTGCGATGACGATGCTACACAAATCTGATAAAACTGACAAGGGAGTCAATTAAAACAGTGTCAGAGCGGGAATGATATTTTATTAAGTGCTAGGATGCCATTTAACAGGAACATCAAGCAACCTGTCTGCAGGTGCATGTGTAGACGAAAAGGGTCCATGTGTCACAGTTTCGAGAAAACATCTGTCAGATCCCACAAAACACGGACTCCTGAAAAATTAAGCGTAGCGGTTCAATTGAAAAATTATTCCTTTTCTGATTGAATTATATCTCCACTGTTAAATTCCGTACTGAATTTTTAAAATTGGATATTACATTTTTTTTTAATGAACTTCATTTCTTGAATACCATTTCTTGATGCTGGGTGTATACCATGTAAGCTCCCTGTAATCTTGTTCATCTTCAAAGGCCAACATTTGCGGCACCTTCGACTCACTGAAGAAAAATAGCACAATCAATTAGTCATTTGGAGCAATTTGCTATAGATTGGCTCTGATTAAATATTTCCTGACATACAGGGGAAAAAAGGAGCGGCTATATAATGTAGGAAGTACAGAATAACAGGATTTGCAATAGATTCTGAGAGTTCCAGACCAAACCCTGAGCTTGAATTAACTTAGGAAATGATAGCATTGAATGTAGTAAATGAGGCTCAGATGAAATTAGCTCCCCAGATAGAAATGGCATGCTTCAGAAATCAGGGGCACCGGGTGAGTCTAGGGCCCGGGGATGACATAGGAAGTCAGGGTCTCAGACCCCAAGCAGAGAAAGAAGGTTCCAGCCTCCGCACCAGCGCCCTGGAATGCTGGGGGCATGTCTGACACAGACCTCCCCTGGGTCGCCCTCTTGGCCTCACACCACCCCAGCCCCCATAACTAGCATTTATCACCATTTCATTTATATCATTCCCCTTCTCTGTCTTGTTTTCAACATTTATCTATCAGTGCATGTCACCCTCTGTTCTGTACAGTAATTGTGGCCACACTTTCCCTTGGGAACACACATTATCCCGTTTAATTATATTAGTTGTCATTTCGTAGCGTATTAGCGCACACATATCACGCCCTGATTTCACACACAAATATTTATATTGTCATACTTACCCAGTAATAAGACACCAGCCACACAGAGAGGAAGAGAAACAAGACTACAGCTCTCATGAATTAAATCTCTGTGTCATTAAGTGCTAACTGACTGTGCCGGTGCTCACAATACCAGATTTAATTATGTATGTCCCTATAATTATTACTCGACTGAATTTAAATTTTCTATTATTCCAGCTTGCAAAGGCACAGTCATTACTGCTTGTCTATAATTCAGAATGTTCAGCTAAGGGAAAATATTTCTTTTTCTTTCGCTCTTTAGTTACAAAGCAATTAATGCTTTGCAGATATACAACAAAGAACGTATTAATACAAAGTAGGATAAAAGAGTGTTGTGTTTCAGAACCGTGCTAGCCAGTGTCGAGTTAGCTAACGCAGAAAGTGGTCAACACTGGTAGGAAATGGGAGACCAGGAATATTTTCCAGCTATTTTTGTTGGGGAAAAAACAACAAAAGACCACAATGTTAATCATAATATTGGCGACACAAAAAAGCAAAGTTCAAGGGGAACTTGCCAGCTCAGACACGGTGAAGAACATCCAACAATCTGTGCAAACTTTGCCCTGAGATTATGAAAGGATTGTACACTCACTGCTGATTGGTCGGAAAACTCATTCACAACCTATTAAGAACATGACAAAACAAAACAAAAAAGAAAACCCAGAGTTTTGTTTCAAGTAGGATCTCATCATGACAACGATATTGGTTACTTCCAACGTCCTGACACCACGCCCACCTCGGGGGAAATAAACTGCTTGTTTCTTTGTTCGTTCTGAATCATCGAGCAAAGAATGCATCTTATCGGGCATCATGTGTCCGACTGCGTGTCAAACAGCTCCAGCCAGCCTGGGGGAGGACCACGGGAGTGCACCTCCTCCAGCCCCCCTCTCAGGAGCCCTGGCTCCATCTGGGAGGCGGCTGCTGCTCCCAAAGACAATAGGAGGAGCGACTGTGACCTTTGCTGCTATCACTTCCACTCAGTGGTCCTGTAACACCAGGGACACAGTAGCCAGGCCATCCTGCACTTATTTCCATAATGTTCCTGCAAAAGTCTTGATTCCAGATCACAAGTGTTGCAGGAATAACCTTCAATGATCCAACGCACTGGCGATAAACCTGATTTATTAGTTTGAAAGGATTTCAGTGAAGAGCCTGTGTAGGACTTCAGATGACGACTTCATCCAAAATATTTAGATATTTTTTCTGTATGTGACTCGGCTTTAAATATTGTATTTTTCTCATGTACAGTGTCAGATGCTTTAGGCCTGGGGTCTCCAACTCTGGTCCTGGAGAACTACTGTCCAGTAGGCTTTCTATCCTACCTGGCTTCTGATGAGCTACACCTGTTCTCAGGTAAACCTACTGGACAGTAGTTCTCCAGGACCGAATTTGGAGACTCCTGCTTTAGGCTGTTAGATCACAAACTAATTTTGTTCATGTGACCAGTTATATTAATCACATGCAGTAAATGGAGTGTATTCAATTTTATGAAGTTTAGTTGAAAAGGATTAATTTTGTCCCTGCCTTTATAATTTTCAGTTGTAAGGGACAGAAAGGATTCATCATAGTCCAGCGTGAAACACATAATATCCTGTAGAAAACTTGGCCTCCATGCAGAAAGGCTCAGACGAGATGCACGATCTTCAGATTCAATCCACACTATGACTCCTAAATGTTGCCGGAGCAAGACAGAGCAGCTCGCGGAGGGCTGTTTTCAACAAAGGAAATAAACGTGAAATAGATGTTTACAAGCAGTAATCATTCAGTGGTACATGAGAGGCCCCCATGTGGCAGGTCATGTAATCAACCAAAAGCAGGCACTACATTAGATAGCAGATGCAGTCACAAGGAAATGAACAAGAGCAGAGATGACAGTGCTCTAATACACGTTTCCATTTGCTCATTGTAGACTTTGATTCATTCCCTATGGTAATTGTTGGGATTATAAAGTACCTTCGCACTCATTTCTTAAACCTCACGAACATTCCTCATCGTTATCCCTCTAGGTTATATGACAAGGCCTCGGGCAAAATTACCATCAAAGCAGGCGACAGGCATAACACGGCTCCTCCAAGCTCTACGCGGTTGACAGATATCACTTTTGAAGTGCTCTGAAGATCAGAGTGACGGTGACAGCGCAGGCGTGGCGTGGACAGTGATCTGCTCGGGCGGACAGCAGGTCTGCCTGAAGTTTTGATATTTCAGAGGTTGGGTGCTCGGGAGTCAGCTCCAGACATGACATCTCCTGGTCTCCACCCTCTGCCTCTGCTGGACTCTGCTTCACAGCCTGTCTTAGATTGGTCCAGCAGCTCCCATCTCACCTGTGTGGGCCAGTTTCTTTGGCAAGATGGCTGGTATGAACCAGAATGAGTGAGAAAGGAAGAAGACTTGCAGAACCGCTTCAGCACAATAGGGTACACGTCACGTTTCTAAGGCAGTTCCTGGTGATCCATATCCGCATTCGCCACACTGTCGCCAAATATGTCATGAGTCTATTCACACTAGATGACTTCAGGTATCACCCATTTCTTTTTTAATCCCACATGTATTAAATATTCACCACAGAGGATCTTCTCTGCACCTGATGATCCCTTGTCTAGGTTTTCATTCAGTGTTGGCTTTGACTTTAACAATGATCCCAGGAAAAAATTACAAGGAAAGTTTCGCAAATAAATCTGTATTAAAGTAATTTTAAGAAGGCTGGTTGCCAAATTTAAAGACATAATACAGGATATCAACGATCTTAAAACCAAGTAATAACAATAATAATAAAAATAATTTGGTTTTAAGACCTTTGCTAACCAGAAACCGGTATTATGTCTTTTGATATAATTTTGAAGAATATTGTGACGGTATGCTTTATGCAGACATTATTTATATTCTGAAAATGAGTATGACAGTGGTAGGAATAACACAAGAGGGTAATCTATGTAAATAGCCATATGAGAATGAATACAATTACTGTCCAGAAGGACAAGAAATGACCTGATCCCAATTAATCTGGGATCCCAGAGAGGGCTGTCACTGCCCATTTACATCTGCCGCTCCCCTTCAGAAATCTCCAGGCCCCTCAGCAACGGCTCGCCCAAGTGCTGTTTGCCAGAGGCATAGTCTTCCCCGACCGATCTGCGGGTCTCCGCCTTTCAGATCTGACAGCGGGAAGTGTAGGCATCCCCGGGCAGATGAAAACCATTCAGACCAGACATTGCCCAGTTCCTGCTTCAAAGGGCTACGGCCGGCACACTGACGACGGGAGTTCAGGAAAGGCCGACGGATGTGAGATCAACCGCGTCGCTCCAGCAGAGGAGCTAATGCAGTCATACTTATCATTCTCCAATTTTTTTTACATGAGCGGGGAAAAAGGCACACAGTTCCCAGGTCAGCATTGGCTATTTTTTATGATTCCACTAATAAAAGCACAGGGCATGTAATGAAGGCGACACCTACTGTAAAGTCCATTGGCCGTTAGCTGTTCAGGGTGCAGCATAAATCCTGACTTGCATAAAAAGTCACAGGATGTACAATGTCTGTATCTGTGCAAATAAAGATACCATCACTTTGAAAGATACTGTACTCACATGCCTAGCATTTCCCGCGGAAGAGAGATCCAGGAAGGTTACTTATTCATAAAAATAATAGGCCAAATTTACCCCAAAATATACGGTAAAAATAGTATAAACCACTATAAGAATTAAAGTCATGCATTGACCCTCTCCTGATTTTTTCAAGCTATGGAGAACTCCTTTTCAAAATCTAGAATCACAGCTAACTACTTTGCATTTGCATCTAAAAGTCTTTTATCTACATAAATGCCCTTCTAAAATGTTTGCATACTCCTTTCACCTTTTAGGAAATTCAAATCATTCATTTAAATATGCCTCCTATCGTAAGTAAAATGAAGAAATCTCTCTGTGCTCAGGCCTGTGCCCTACAAAGTTATGATCTGCATTTGACCAATACGGATATTCAGTACTAATAAAGTTTTACAGCAAAGCAGTAATTCAGTAATAGCCAAGCAAGAGGACAGGGCTTGGAAAGACATGTTACGTGTTATATTTCCGTCTCGCTGCTAATTCGGAGCTTGGCTATCATTAGCCATCAGAGGAGAGGCTTGGGCCACACAGCCCACCATAACATTTTTAAAGTCCCTCATTAGTGGTCGTGTCAGTGTATAATGACTTTAACGACACCGTCATAAAAACTCCAGAATTAGCTAATGTTGCCACAGCTTTGAAGATCAGTTCAGGGGCCAATGAGAGAATCTGGTGCCTTTACAGTCTGAGTTATTTTGCCCGAAGGACTTATTTAGCTTGTTTTACACTTTCATGAAAAAGCCCCATTTGGGTTCAGTTACTCACTGAGCTGCCCCACGTTTCACTTGAACCCATTCACACGTCCAATCCCTTCACCATCATGCCACCTACTGCCTTGTCATGGAAATGCATCCTGATGTATGGGACCTGCCCATTACCGTTTCAGCCGAGTGATGAACATTATTACATTATCACACACATATCTGTTTACCCTGGTAATGAGCCCCAGTGTGAGTTCTGCCCCCCACCCCAACTCCCCCAATCATCACAGGGATTCACATCATGTGAATTCACAGGGGAGGCCATGAGGAAACTAAAAACAGCCGGTGCAGGCTGTGGCTTTGTTTTCTGCAACTCCCCACACAAAACAGCAAAGGTTTACTGAGCTGTGTTGGCCTACTTCCTTACATTATCGCTGTTACTTCCCTGCCTCGCTCTCCCTCGCTTGGAAAACGCCACTAGTCCAAACCAGTAAACAGTCGTTCCCACAAGCACGGAACTGATCCTCCGATCAGAGGGCAACGTGCCAACTTGACTCCCCCCAAACTGTTGCATATCTTCCCGTTTGCTTGTATCAGGTTTTTATGGCAGTGGCTTTTAAAGATACTAATGATAGACAGCGACGGACGTAGGGGCAAGGGGGGGGGGGTTCATTCTCAACCACAGAATGAAAACAAATCCCCATAAAAGAGAGAATGGAGTTCCACAGAAGTAATCAAGCCCGGAGCCCTCAAAGCGATACCATCCTCTCCGACAAATCTCGGCTCGCAGACCTTGCAGGCCTGTTACGAGTTCTGACACTTGCTGACTTTGCCAAGATCCCTCCATCACAAAACCTGTAATACGGCAGAAATCTACCTCAGCCTCAGACTTTTCGCTGCCATCCGTCGCTCTCGATCGCTCACTGACTACCCCCAGGTTACAGTGTCATGGGTAATGACAAGACGATCTTTCGTGCAAGGAATGGCCTATCAGAGCTTACAAAAATAAACACAAAGCGATGAGCATGCTGACAAGTCCATGAAGACGGAACGAGCTGGGGGTGACTCAGCCTACACCCCCACCCCCCACAACCCCCATGCCAGACTTGTCATGTTTCACAACCTCTCGGCCCAGAATGAGTTTACACAGCTCCCAAGGTCAAATACCACACCAAAAGGCACCTGCGTCCTTAAAGTCAGGACATGAACCCTTGGTATTATCTTTGGAAGAGTTATCTTCCTGGCGCACAGGGTCTATTGGAATTAAATAATTTAAATCTCTTCTGGGGATTTAGAAAATGCAGGCTTCTGTCTGACGACAGATGCCAAGGAAAGAGCCCAGGAGAGGCTGGCATTGTTCCCTGGCTTGGATGATAATGTCACTTAAAGACAAACAATACTGGAGAAAATGAAGTCAGGAAAAGTGAATGCATGAATAAAAAGCTAACATTCCTGCGACTGCTACTGGTTCTGTGGTGTGAATGTGCCCCCTCCCCCTCCCAGTGATGGTCCCTAAGTCTCACCTCATGGAGACAGGCTGCCACGGTGGACTGAAGCAGGAACCTGCGTCGGACCCCTGGGGTACGAAGGTGGAGGGCTCAGCTGTCACCAGAGAGTCGAGCAGGGAGGGGTGGGGGGTGCATGGACAGATACAGGAAGCTGGGAGGAGGACGGGGGGAGGGCAGTGAGATGAGATTAAATGATGAAAGAATTGCTAGATAAATACGATCTCACTCCATAAAGAGCAATTACCCATTCTCCAAAGACGCACTGAGCGGAGTCAGCGCTTGTGGACTCTACCTGCTCGGGTTTCCGCGGGTTACAGCCGTACGTGGTTACAGGAGGGGACAATAGGGACTCTGACATTAACGAGAGGAGTATTGTTCTCAATAATAGCATGCAACTGATACCCGCAGAGCCACGCTCTGATCTCAGGAGGGCGGATGCAGGATTTCGGTCTGTGCGGAAACAACGTAGAGAGGTCAGCGGTGTCACTGGGCCACTTCAGGCTGGCCAGCCGAATCCGGGGCCCAGAAGTATGAGGTCCTGGACCGTGTGGGAAAAAGAGTGGCGGATATCTCAGCAATGACAGCGGCAACAAGCGTGATGATAACTAGGGGACAGGATCGGGTGGTTTCCTCACGACAAGCGTGCCTGCAATTATGGGCTATCTGGCACGTGCTATCTTAGGCAGACAGCCTGTGATCTAGACAATAAGTGGCTGGAGCATCTAAAACAAACAGAGACCCAGACAGTGACTCATGGGAAGGAGGCACAGAGCTTGACGAGTCTCTGTTAATGACACCCTGACCTCTGGCTGTGAGACGCTGACCACTTAGGGCTAACCGTGTCATCAGGCCTGGAGGAGGTTCATTACAGTCCCATTAAAGAAACAGACACAAGAGGGAGTCTGTTAAATCAAAATGCCAGGTGCGCGAGGCATGCACACATACACCCACACGCACACACGCAGACACATACACACACATGTTAACAGACAGCCAGTTAAAATCACGTAACGATGGGGTTATGCTCACCAAAATGGACCGATGCCAAGTGGCTTAAAGGGGATTACCCTTGCCTTGATAGAGCATCTCAGAAATTTCACAAAAAGCTGCATTCAAATGTATTTTATCATTTCCACATTCCACATTCGTTTGCTTAAAAAACACTTTCATCTAAAGAAGTTAATTGGATTTTTACTAATTCTGTTTGATAACGCTGGTTGCACATCATGGAAGATGGTACAATGGAGGCTCAGTTTCTTGAAGAAATAAAAGAGGACGGACCGGATAAAAGCCATGAGTGACACAGCCTGGATGCGAAAAATTGGAAGCACAAAGGAGAAGTACACAAATTAAATAGTTTTTTATAAGCCAGGTTCTTAGAAAGTTCTGTAAGTGCAATTGTGAATGTCAGTAGAAATGTGGTGTTTAAGAGTTGTAAAGAAGTGACTCTTTCACTTCCATTTTGGCCCATTTCAAAGTCATCTATCTATCTATCTATCTATCTATCTATCTATCTATCACAGACTTCAAAACAGCAAATGTACACTTGTGTTATCAGGTCAAGTTGCCTATGGCGTACAGCTCATCTGTACTCAAAAGAATTCTTTGCTGATTAAAAAGGTTTGACTCACACAGATAAGCGATATCAGTGCTGTGCTAAGTTACTTGTTTTCGGGGTTCTTTAACTGTACGTCATTCAGGCAAGCCATAAAAACATCCCACTTCCACGCAGGCGAAAGACACTGCTGAGCATCCCTACCACTTTCTAGAAAAGTTGGCTAAGTGGTTGGCATTCCCGTTGATACGCGGGTGCGCCCACGAGCGTGGCACCTACACCTGGGAGACTCTTTGGGTAAAGGCTGTGCAAGCAGGCGTGGGAGTCTTCACGGAGAGTCTGGATCTCGTTCCCTTCGAGCCTGCCAGGGTTTCTTCCACACACCGAGCTGGCAGCCTGTTAACCAGAAGGAAGCGTTTGACAGCTGTTTAATCAGCGGGCCTGGCCTCCGCGGCTCCCTCTCCATCGGCCCACTTGTGGCCTTCGTGGTAACAGTAAAGCACGAAAAAGTCTGTTGTGAACCCTTTTTTAGGCATCGTGTTCTACACTGCGAATGATTGAAATGGAGTCCAAACCAAAAGAGAGCATATTCATCGCAAGCTAACACTCAGCTGGCACGGTAAAGCTAGCCTGGCTTTATTTCAGGCCAGATTTTAAACAACGATACATTTTAATGTGATCGTCTAAGATTATTCCACCCAACCAAACATCTTCCAATCACTTATTGCGGTCAGGGTTATGGGTGCGGGGGGGGGGGGGGGCTTGGTGCCAGGCCGCAGAGGGCACACGGCTGGGGTGCACTCCGAACGGGATGCCCAGCTTGTCTAAGATTAAATGCATGATAATGACAGGATATGAAAAGCAGCGCCGTGGAAACAGTGAACATGCCATTCTGCCACATGACTTCATGGCGCAATAAGACTGAAAACCTCCAAAGAAAACGAACGGAGAAATAAAGAACACAAAAACTGAACAAAATGGCTGCAAACGCTATGTTAATAGTTCAAATACGCTAAGCGATACATTGCTAGAATCTAATCAGCTGTTTTGTTTTCCTTTTTTTCCTTCACAGGAGCATAGTGAGGGTCTAACCCCGCAGAAAAGTTAAATCTAATTTCAGCGATGGCTCAGCAAGCTAGCTTGGCTCATCTCCGTCGGTATCTGACAGACGTCTGCATCGGCGAAGTAGAAGACAGCGGTAATTATTCCTGTTGAGGCTGCGTCCGTGGTTATGCGGCAGCGGGGCTAAAAATACAAACCAAAATGTAGTGCACCCGTGTTCACAGGGACGCGAGAACAGTGTGGGAATCCGGCACACGGTCACTGCCGGCACAGTGCCACCAGTATAAGAGACAGAAAAACAATGTTTCTCAGAAACTAGTGTCACCTTGGACCTGGATCAAGCCATATGGAAAAAGACAAGAGGCACCAAATTTGATAACTGAGCAGGCTGGGCAGCAGAGGCCGTGGATCACAGCATCTCCTAGGGAGGCCAGTGGCCTTCACACACATCCCTGCCCTCCAGTCTTCCAGACCAGTCTTTGCAACCGTGTACAGAGAGTCTTCATTATAACCACTGATATCGGGCTTCTCCATGTGTTAACATCAGCAACGCTCGTCATGTATCCTAAATGAACTGATTAAATATTTTATTACAACTCAATGAATTATTTTTTTTAAATGATATCACAGAATTGGGTTTTTGATATTTAAAACTGGTCAATTAACTGTTAATGGGAGGCCATTTTTAATTGAGTATGTCATAATAGGTCCCACTTTTTGCGGCATGAAAAGACAGCATTTTGACAGCGATCAGAAGGAAAGATCAGCCCACCTATGTGTGTGGTGACCCCTGAGCAGGTGGCAGGTCTGAGCTCTGCCTGTACGAGGCGCTGCTGGGGAATGGGCCTGAATGGAGCGGGTTATGGCTATAAAGTGGCCAAAGTTATGCGCAGGTATGTCAATCTAACCCTGGAGGAGTGAGTGAGTCAGTGTGTGTATATATGCATGTGTGTATGTGTTTTTGTGTGTGTGTGTGTGTTGCGGGGGGCGGGGGCTAGGGCTTGGCATGGATGGGGAGCCCTCTGGTGTTCATCGTCAAGGATCAAACACATCACACATAATAGCAGTGGTTCCTTTTTTTGAAAAAGCTAATTGGTCTTATTGATGTATAAAAGATATCCCACTGTGCAAAGTGAAATGTCATTAGGAGCAAAGGCAGAATTGTTCATGAGTTCTCCATGAATAAATAAGCTTAATAAGACATCCCCCGGTGAGTGATAATAGCAGAATTTTTTCCCCTTTTCAAACACACGCGCTGCAGTGCTACTAAACAGTTTCATTACCCGCAGAAATCACTGGCGAAACCTTGTGTGATTCTACAGAGAATCCACTGGCTTGGATTTCAAAGCCAGAGCTGCGAAAAAACAAGCAAAATCAATTAGCATGCTGGCGTGATTGTTTTCGGTGAGGATGACCGCAGCACGCAAGAAAACCTTAGAGAAAGGTGCGATGCAAGGCAAATACGGCTAGGGTAGGGCTCCCCACCGAGCACTAACCTTCCTCTGGGAAGGCTATGCTTATATTATACCTTGATATGTTTTTAAATGCATAACTTCTCATTATCTCAGTGTTTATCAAGAATATAACTGGTATTCTCAATTTAACATAATCATAATTTAAGATTTCCCAGAGATTTTCATCACATAAGACATGACTGATAAAAACGGTTTTTAAATGATGTGACAGTTTGTGTATTCCAAAATAACTCGGACTGTTTTGGGTCCTGTGCCTACAGTGCTCCACACAGGCGTGGAACAATGAGTGAGGTCAGCCGCTTCCCTCTAGATGGGAAAAACATCCATACTCCACTGTCTCTGGTCCTCCTGCGTGACAGCGCTTATCAGACAGCATACCGCAGTGAGATTGTGATTAAGCGACATTATCGTTGGGCTTTTTGCAAAACCGACACAACAATGAGAATCATAATCAAGGCTTTTGTTGAAGTTGGTCAGTATGTATTTGCACACGTTTGTACACAGCATTAATGAGTCTGCAGTGAGTATGAGAGTCACAGTCACAATGGCAAATTGTCGTCTCTTTGTACATCCTTTTGCCTTCTGCCAGTTTCTGCCCTTTTTCCTGTTAGGGGGCTAGACGTTGTCTCCATGCTGTTTGCCACTTACCTAGCGAGACCCCCCAGCCTCATTACTCCTGCCATCATTAGTACTAGAGACAAAAAAAAAAAAAAAAAAAGAGTTAAATTTCCTTGGTGCTTTCCTTTCACTTCGAGGCGTAAGTGGTTCTGGAATTTTGCCATGGTGCATTCTGGGAGAGCCTGGCTCAATGCACCATGGCACGACTGCAGGTTGCTGGGCACCTGGCTGTGCGCTCACTTTCACCATTTTAAACGAATAGCATTCATTCACTTCAACATTTAAGTGGACAGAGACAGCGTGAGCACATATGCCAAACAGCTAGCTCTCTGAACCACCTATATTTACCGCTGAAAGTGAATTCTTTATAAGACGCGGGAATATCAAAGAGGTGTGGATCAAAGTGCTTTAATAAGCTACCCAGTGCTCTTAGAGAGTGTGTGCTTTCATGTAACACGTTACCTCAGTTTCTCAGTACTGCATCAGGAAAGACTGCAGCCTCAACGGCGTCCTGCATTGTTTAATTAGTTTGTGTGCACACCTGGGCCAGATGTCCCAGAACGGCAAGAGACAGGAGGAGTGGAAGGGAGAGAGAAAGGCAATCAGCAGAGCTCGAGAACAATGCGGGCCTCGCTGCAGGGATCAGCACCCGGTCATGACCGTGGCTGGGCTCCCAGCTGTGGAGATCTGTAAGCTGTCAAAACACTCAGGACAGCACGCACCAAATGAGTGACACTGTGACTCCTGCGTTATTGTGCCAAAAGGCATGCAAAGACATGCTATTAACTTCACCTTCAGAATATTCATTCATCAATGCATCACCTTAATTTCTGTGTCATCGTTATGGTATTATTGCCAAAATATCCCCAATATGTATTTACTACTACGAACGTCCGACTTTCCAGTTCAGTCATACGTGAAATTGGATAATTATATAATCCCAGTCAAACCAGCAGAAAAACGTGTTCGACTAGCACCGCATTAATACGATTATGGAGCTTTAAGACTCGGGTCCAGACCCTAATTCCTTGTTTTTCTTGCTGAGTGAGACCGTAGCTCGTCTCCAGTGCTGCCGCAGAGACTGTTTGATTTTCCCGTGTAAACAACTCCATCGCTCTCCAAGCCCGCTAATTAATTAGCTGGCGTCCTTGAATTAGCAGGCGGGTGCCGCGTGCGGCCGCCCATGAGCCACACCTCCTCGCCGCTCTCCATGGCCTCCTCACTCTCGATAAGCACTTCGTAATATATATAATTATTTGCTACGTGAACCGCTCCTCCCTGCTGACTCTCCACGCACTGTTTAAGTTGGAGTCCCATTCTAGCGCGGCCTCCTTGGATCACGCTCGCTAACGTCGCCGGCACGCGCTTGACTCGCGGCTGTGGAAGGCGGGCACGCCGAGGCCGCCGTAATTGAGTGCGCCGCAGTCTTTAAACTCTGCCTTTTTCGAACATTGCGGCAATTAAAGGGGCGGGCAATTAAAGTGCGTGGGACTGGCTTGTAAAAACACAATCACTCCTGGACCTCCCAGTGGTTGCATGGCTGATTAAAATTGAATGTTAATGATAGGGTTATATAAGGGGTAATAAGACTATGGTTAAATAACACTAATAAAAGAGTCCCACTCTGACATCTGTAATAATGCCGTCCGTAGCACTTTATAGTGGTAAAATGGTGAGTTGCTTACGGGGATTTACGGAGCAGATGAATAGACGAACAGGCGCCCTCTTTCATGGCAAATTCTGTTGACTAAAAGCTTCCCAACACAGAGACTGCTCTATATTCACACAAAATGACACAACATGACTAAATGCTGTCTCCGCCGCGGCGGTATCTAGGAGACGCTAAATCCATGCGCTACTTGTCCAAAACATTAGTCTCTCAGTGTTTAATGGGTGCAAATAAACAGCCACAGGCGTCGCTGTGCGCCTCCATGTGATGGCAGGTGATTGGAGGCATGTAAAGCAGGCAGCAGGATGGATGAAGCAGGTCTGATTCGGGCATTAAGACCCCAAGGCTTCGTTAATAGTGGGCTGGCGTTAAGCACTCTGATCACAAATTAATCTATTAGTTTCTGAATAGCTCCCCCAGGCCATTCACAAATGAGGAGGCTTTTTCACATGACAACCATATTCCTATAAAAAGGAAAAACAGTGTGTGTGTGTGTGTGTGTGTCTGTGTGTGTGCGTGTGTGTGTGTGGATTATGTTTATATTACATTGAGAGGACCAAATGGATGGAGAGTCCTCACAAAGATATAATTACGAACCTGTGTGTGTGTGTGTGTGTAAGAGTGCCCGGTAAGAGATAAGGACTAGATAGAGTTCCTGGTGTGGTTGGGGCTAGAGTCCCTTGTGTGGTAGAGGCTAGAGTCCCCAGTGTGGTAGGGGCTAGAGTCCCCCATGTGGTAGGGGCTAGAGTCCCCCGCGTGGTAGGGGCTAGTGTTCTCAGTGTGGCAGAGGTTAGAGTCCCCAGTGTGGTAGGGGCTA
>JAODLD010000021.1:1507804-1531946 GCA_026781065.1 Mormyrops boulengeri
ATAAAAACAGGGAACTACAAGAACAATCTTATTTTAAACCTCAGAGGTTTTGTAGAGAACATAAATTATTATAGACATAGCCTCGCTGCATACAACAACAAATAAAAGCCCCGAACTGCTGAAGGGCCAAATCCAGGGTTTTTTATTTGCATAATTAAGGATGATCATGAAGAGGAATGGAAACATGCAAAGGTCGCATCCAGCATCGATGTACTGTAGGCTGCCAGAAGGGCTGGCTGTAATACACTCTGCACTTTACACGGTAACCTCTGCTTATGACCATAATAATAGGAATTGCGGCACAAGGGAGGAAGACTGCGCCTAAAACAGCCCGTTTCTCTTTCATGTGGTCAAGTTGCTGCTATTTTTTAATTGTTGGATAATGCAGGAGATGTATTCCTGTCCGCTGGTGTGCTTGTTTTACCCAAAACAGCTACTTAAACCTGAGTCAGGCCTTGTTTGTCCCTGGGCTGCGTAGGCTGGGTCCACCATTCTGGTTTGTTTTTCTGGGTATTTCCGAACCCACCCATTTATTTAGGCTATATTTACACACATCTGACAAGCCAGGCTTAAAAAAAAAATAAAGGGCGACATGGCAGTCGACAAACACACAAAGCGTGGCTCTCTGAAAGACGGCTTTTCACCTGAGCTTTGAACCAGTAGCACTGTCTGATGGCTTGGAGGAAACCCAGAACGCATTTTTATTCTTAAGCTGTCAGCGTGGATAGAAGCTTAATCCAATCTAACAGCACCTTAACCTCACTGCACCAGCACTCTGCTGATATTAGGTGTTTAATTAAAATTCTGCCTCACGTGTTAATACACGCTGAAGTGCTATGACAATAAAAAACCAAAGGACAAACTTTGAAAGAGATTAGAATTGCAATACAGAGTCTGAAGTTCTTACTCATACTACAGAAAGTACCTTAAAATATACTCACACAGGCTTGCCTGGTCTCTAAAGGGTAACTGTGTCCCAAACCTGACCAAAAGGCAAACATTATGATACATGCTGGTAAAATTGTACATTACATAATAACAAAGTATTTGTAAGTTATGTTTACACTATATAGTAGTGGTTTCTAGTCTGGTCCTTGGGAACCCACAGTCGGTCCATGTTTTTGCTCCCCCTGAGCACCCTGCCAGACAGGCCACATTTTTGCATTTGATACTGGGAACTGGGAGCAAAAATGTGGACTGTCTGGTAGGGAGCTGGGAGGGAGCAGAAATGTGGACTGTTTGGCAGGGAGTTTGAAGGGAGCAAAAACATGGACCAACTGTGGCTCCCCAAGGACTGGATTGGGAAACACTGGTATATACACTTGAGCAGACAGTGAACCTGGGCTGACGGGTTGGGCCTGGCCAGCTCTCTCGAGCAGTCTAGAAAGAGCATGAAGTCCCGAAGTCATTGTGGGTGGTCCTGACTGGACCGTGAATCATTATGGGCATAATAATACATTTTATTTAATGGCGCACATAATAAACATAAAACATTCCCAAAGTAGACAAACGTTAACAAGGTCATAATTTGAAAGCACGTACACTTAAAGTAAAATAAAATAAAATATTAAAGTGAGTAAGCAAGTTTAAATAAATGAGTTTTCAGATGGGATTTAAAAGAAGAGAAACAGGTAATGCTGCGGATTTCGGGAGGAAGAGAATTCCAAAGACGAGGGGCCACATGACTGAAAGCTCTAAATCCCATAGTGGTCATGCGAGCAGCAGGTGTGATCAAAATGGTAGAGTGAGACGATCTGAGAGTGCGAGTTGGTGTGTAAATGCGTAGAAGATCAGAGAGATAAGATGGAGCAATGTTGTGAAGAGCTTTGAAAGTAGTTAATAATATTTTTAAATCGATACGGTATCGATAGGCATGTCCTGAATGCTGTGCTGGCACCAGAGGTGCCGATCTGGCCTTTGATCAGACATCTGCCATACTATGACAGAATCATGCAGTTCCATGGCGTATTTCTGCTAGCTTATACTTACTAATAGTTTTGCTACCTTGGTACAAACTCCGGCTAAGGCTCCTGGTCTCATTTCCCAGCCCTGTAGCTTCTTCACATTTGTGATATGCCTCTTCTAGTAGCATCACCCTCCAGTTTCGTCCCTCTCCCACTGCTCAGGTTCATTAGCTGGTCTTGTTCAGGTAGTTCCGGTGTCGTATGATGCACACTCGGTTTTCTGATGATTGAGTGTACTGCACTTGACTATCCTGAATCATATTTAACCCTATTCCTAATCTCAGTTTGCTTAGATTGCTGTTTGATCCATAATAGGTTGAGTCATAAAACTTTCTTGAATATATACACTATATATTTTTTATGTTTGCACACTTTTAGTGACCTGCATTACAGCTGAGTATAAATCACATGAACATAAAGCCTGGTGTTTTTATTCACAAATTCTGGAGAACCTTCTCGGGGTTGCAGAATGCCACGTTTGCCAGAGTATCATTTCCACCACCAAAATAACAAGGAAAAGCAAACGATTAAGGATGTAAGTGATCCCCAGTGAACGGGGAACCTTTGTGGGGGAAGATGCTTGGTACCACTGAGGATGAATCAGAATTTCTCAGCATGACAGAACAAACTCCACTTATGAATTATTCCCTAACACTGGGCTCCACAGTATGAAAACACATACAAATTTAAAACAGGTATACAGAAGATAGTCAGGGAAATGCCTAGGTTTAGTCGCAGAAGATATGTGTACATGTTAAGTGGAATGCTTGGGTTTAGGTAGAGTGGAAACATGCAGGTTTTGGAGTCAAGTACAGGCTAATTAAAACTCCTTTAAAAAAATACAAACCCCGGTATACAGAAAGCTTGTGAAATCAATGTACATTCAACTGAGACTGAATCAACTGCATTAAAAAACATACATTTTTAGTCAAACTCACACAGTTAACTACTTTGCCTAAATAGCAACTGAGACCTAATGTCTAGAGTCTTTACCATTCAGCTGCTTTTCTACAGAGAATATGGAGCTTTTTGGAACATCTAGGCTCAGTCAGACATGCAGCAAGCTAGCACTGATGGATTATACATGAAACAGGCCTTGTACAGTGGGCTAATTAGGGGTCAGTACTCTGGCACCGGGCGGGCTAACATCTCTTAGCGTCAGACTGTAGCTGCTACTGCATGACGAACCATTTCCCTGCCTTCCCCATCAGACATCAGCAAAACTATAAGCCAGTGAGGCTAGTCCTAATTAAAGCCAAACTGGAGTACCCAGAGCTTCCAGGCAGAGATACGGCCAAGCAGAATGCAGTCCCACTCCGGACCCGGAGCAGGGGGCTCAACACTATCAAATGAGTACATAGACTGAAAGTGAAAACTTGTCAAGGCCTATATGCAATTAAAAATGAACCATTATTTGTCACCACTGCTTCGTATGGGGCTTACGCAACACCGCGACCCCTCCTCCCAATGAGCTGCTCCCCAGTCCCAGCCAGAACGTGTCAAGGAGCGTCCCATCTTTGTAATACTACAAATCTTCTGCTATTTGCTATCTGAATTACATCATTTATTATTATTATTACCCCCATAAACATTTTTTTTCTATAATACTACAATATTCTGTTTTGTGTACTTTTCTAAATTTTGCTTGCACCTTGTTTAATTGTTTGCTCTGTGTGCGGTGTTTTTGTGCTTTGTCTTTCTTGTTGCTGTATGCACCAGGAATTTCCCCCTGGGACCAATAAAGTCAACCTTAGCTGTATGACTTCTGTATGCTGAAAAAGGGGTAAATCAATATGCTAATAGCAAACAAAAAGCACAGGACTACAACCAGTAGGGTTCCCACCTTCCAGGATTTTTCAGGACCACGTCGGATTTAGGTCGTCAGTCCTGGAAAAAAATAATTTAATTCCAGGACATGGAATGTCCTTATCAATTTCCCTATCAAGTAGACAAACCTTAGGAATGGTATCGTATTTCTGGTCAATGACTGGGTATGCAGGATTTTACGGGACTGAGGCGACAACCCTAACCCGAACCATTCCTGCGAAAGGGTTCAAAATATGCAGTGCTTAAAAACAAACTGTGAATGTAGACGGAGAGAATTTGAGTTCCCAGTGACCAGAATGACTGGTCAGAAGTCCACAGAACAGAGTGCTCTTTGAGGACACCTGTGCGGCGTAACAGAGGCTGTGAGTCTGTGGTTTTGGCAAACATCACGTTATATATTCCATACAGTATCCCTCACCATATGGCTGTCACAAATAAAGCCATCATTCCAGCTCATTTAGGTGTCTCAAAATTATAATACTGCGGTGCCCTGGACTGCTGGCGGAGGCTTGAGGTATTTCACTGACTTCTATAAGTGCAAAAACTGCAATCCAATATAAATATCGAATAGTCAAACGCAAGCCTGCAATGTGTGGGGGCCTCCATCCCTGCTAAGGAGCCAAGCAGATTTCCTGGGGCTACGTTAGCCTGCAGCAGCAATTCTGGCATAGCCCTTTGTCCGATGCAGTGGCAGGGCAGAGCTCCAGTGTAGACCTGTATTTGACCTTTGAGGGAATGATGATGGTAGGCCTGCTGGCCGACTTCAGACAAGGAGGGCGGATCTGTGGCAGCCCCTGGCACATCAGGCATTTAGCGGCACATCCACGCTACGGAGCATGGGGAAGCCCAGCTGCAGCCATTAAGCCTCATCAATGTTATATTTACATTCATTTTATTAAGCAGATTATTTTGTCAAAAGCAACATAGCAAATAGCACACTACAAATATATAGCTGTCCAGGAGTCAACTAGGCATAAGTGCAGCTAGGCTGAGCTTCCAGTGAATGTGCAGAAGGTGAACAAAGCAAGACAACTACTATTCAATGTGCAGAAAATGCAACATTAAAAACATTTGGGCAAAAGTAGAGTAGTAGCAGGCTAGTACAGGAATTCCTGGAATAGATGGGTTTCTTGAAGGTGGAGAAGTCGTCTGATGACTGGTTGTTAGGCAGCTCATTCCAGCACTGGGGAACCCCAGGTGGGGACCGTCTGGATTGACGGTTCTAGCATGGTGGACGGATCTCCCGGCATTGTTAGTTTGCGGACCAAAGAAGTCAAGATGAAATGTTAGCCTGACACTTTCTTTGTACCTCATGCTGTCCCCATGTGTGACGGTATGTCCTCCAAAGGTGAGTTAAACTTCTGACGGGCACCCTAGCCAAGTGATGTCTCCACTAGCTGCCTAGCTAGCTTGCACAGCCCCTGCACACACCGGTGCCCACACCGTCCTCTTCTGCTCCAAAGGCCATGTGGGATGTGGTGGGAGGAAGCCCTGTCTAAGAACGAGCAAAATGAACCTTTCATCCAGCAGATGTGCAGCGGACTCCGGCAATGACAGGGAGGAGAGGTGGAGAGAGATTACGGTGAAAAGAGCAGGTTAAAGGTGAGACAGGATAGAGAAAAACTCCCACAGACTCAGAGACAAGCCTGAGATGTTTAACGGCCGCAAACTTCAGCACCGCCTCCAGGATCTCTGCTGTTGAAGGAAAAAAAATGTTGCTCACTAGAAACGATTCCACAATTTATTTTTACACCTCATTAAAGCATCGATTCTGCAGTAATGTCACATCTAAAGAAATGGATACGTGTGTAATAGCTGAAGAGCAGGTAGGCTCTTCCGTCTGGATCTGTGTCACTGGGCTGCTTAGCCGGGCTCTGCAGTTTTCCATGCCGACTTTATTTTCTGCCTCTCTCTTGATATGTAGAATAGTCACACTGAGACATGGCTATTCCAGAGTGCAGACGGTTTTATTCAGAGTTTCTGCAGTCCTGCCACGTTCAGGAATTTTCCATCCACCCTAAGAAAACCACCATCTTTGGAATGTCTTGATTTCTTAACCACTTTCTAGGTGAACTATTCTGCATTTCTTTTACTTCTTTTCATGAATATAATAAGAGTAGAAGAATTTCAATCGTGTGGTCCAATGTCACATCCTATGCCAATGAACGGTAATAAATGGTAAAATTAAACAGACTAGCAGCACAGGTTGATGTGAGAGATACTCGTAATTTATTACTTTGGGAGAGTGAAATGGCTTCATTAGGGGGAGTAGTGTCATTTTTAGAGTCATTTTCTATGTACATAAACCTCACTGTTCAAATGCTACCTGTTATTTTAGGTGGTACAAAACGTACAAAGGAGGAGAATTCCCCATTTTCATTCTGTTTCTTCTGAAAATTCTTGCTCCATCACACATCAGTCAATCCTCCACACACGAAAAGTTCACCAACAGAAACGGCACGCCAGTCATGTTACTGCCACGGCCGAGGCGTTAAAAAGAAAACAATAGAGATCGTTGCGTCAACTCGGAACATAGCGGCCCAAAGAGCTGACAGGTCAGCAGGTTAGCATACACATCGCAGGGGGCACCAGCAGCTCACCCGTGCTCCTGACAGGTGCTAAAGCCCCACATATCACTGCTAAATATATGGCATGTATATACTAGTAAATACAGCATTCCAGTCATTATTAATCAATCACAGATGTTGCTAATTCACCTTGCCCTGATTTTGTTATTATCTCAAGCAATTTTGGAGTCTTCTGGCCACAGAATTTGAGAGGAATGTTTTAAGTGTGTCAAAACCTAGCTTAGCTCCCAATGATGTTTATTTGTGAAAGGTCCAGCTATGCGCCTTTTCATAGTAACAATAAACACGAGAGCAAACACTAGTTCAGGCTGTTTTGGGAGTTTTACACAAACACACCAATCTAAATAGACGGGCTGATGCAGGACGGCTAATGGTGGTGCAGTTAGACAGCATTAACGGGAGATTTACACCACTACCATAAAACTGCAACATTTGTAATCATCTGCAACAGCCCTTCACGTTTTCAGCAAGATGGTCTGAACATAGTTCCTCATAGATACCAGACAAAAGAACCCAGATGACACTGTTCATGTTGATTAATGACATCCTATGACGAAAAATGCAGCCTGGACTAAGGGACCCAAAATGCACTTGAGGTGATAAATATAGCGGCAATGGCTAACAGAAACCTTACAGAATAATACTCTCAGGTGACTGGTTCCATTAACTCTCCATACAATAACTATTCTGAAGTGCAACATGTTCAATATGGTACAGCATAGTGCACACAGAACATAAACTTAGTTCCTGTTATGACTGTTTTATAAGGTTAAGGTTAGAGCTGCTAATCCTTCCCTGTTTCTCTGAGGGGACCGGGCATTCCCAGCCCTTCAGACAGCACTGGCATCTGGGAGTTGACAAGGCCCGCCCACCAGCATCGCCCTGGGACCCGGTCCCACCCAGCATGTGTTTCAGGCCGGCGCTACCCCTGAGACAGGTGGGAGAGGCCGAGGCCCGGGGAACACCGGGAATGCAGAGGTTGTGCCATTTTGGGAAACTTGCTGCTTCTCGTTCAGGCGGGATCTGGGGCCTGGAGAAGAAGCGCCACGGACAGCAGGGGCAGCCGCCGGCTCGTTTTGTCCCTGATGTCATCGGATCAGCCTGTTGCTTTCTGAACCAGCGCCAGTCCCCGGAGCTAAGGCAGAGTTTGGTGACCTCTGTAATCAGCACGCTGCAATGTCGACATGGAACATTAGACTGAAATAAAGAAGGGGACCTGCCTGACACAGCGTCCCCTGGTGGTGAATAGCCTACTGACTCATCCGTGACGTCTGCAGGGAGGACAGCAGACACTGCAGGAACCGTCGGCATTAAAAAACCATGGGGCTGCCCTGGATGCCCGCGCTGACTTCCGAGAAATCCACCCGCCGGCTCAGGAACATTTAGAATTTGGCTATAAATTTTATTACCTTAAATTTCCATCCTTCTCTCTTAATCCCATATCTGGTACCGGATCACAGAGAGTTTGCAGTCTAACCCAAGAGGCACAGGGCACAAGACGGTGGAACAAGACAGGGTGCCAGTTCATCGCAGCAGTTTCCAGTGTTTTAATTTAACATAGATTCATTATATTTTCCACATGCTGAAATCTGCAGAACAAAATTACTTCCACTTTTAAGTAGTATAATAAAAAGTCTAATGGCACTATAATACACATGCATATTAAAGGTTCATAAAAATATTAGCTATACATTCTTTAACATAAATTATGTGATTGTATGGATCGTATTCTAGAGGTACTGTTAGTGTTCAGATAAAAGTACTTTTTTGAACAAACCTGATTTCTTTGACATGGTCTACTATAAAATTTTGCACTGTAATACAATTTGTTTATAATATTCCTGCATTTCAGTATGAATTGAATTTCATACTTTAGGTTCCTGGGCATGTGAGCATACATAAAATATGCAGGATGCATAAGACAACAGTAATTATTTAGCTTGCCAGTAATCTTTCGTTAAACTTGGGCAGTAGCTAAAGCCAGCTTGGCTGGCAGGCATAAGTAGGGAAAATATCCTCCCATCGGAGTCAAATTAGTTCATATCACAGCAGCCGAAACAGCTCAAGCAATTCGCCGGCATTATTTATTCATACCGCCACTGTCTGTCTTGCACAAAGAGCCAACGTGCTTATTTTTCACGCTCTAATCTAACACCATCTAACGGTTTAGCGTTCCCGTTTTCCATCTTGCCATTTGGTCGTCTAAAGGTTATCGTCATGACAGCAGGCACGGAATACGGGCAGGTCGGCGAGAGAGAGGCCAGCAGGTGCAAGGATACGTGCGAGTCGTGAAACAGCGGCGGCGGGAAATGAAAAACAAAAGGAGAGGAGAGGGCCGACTGGGCGACGGGGGCCACTGAGGGGCCTGTGCAGCTCTTTGCGATTTATTCGAGGGCACCTGAAAGCACTTGTGAGGTAGAAAACGGGCAGGAAACAGGTCAGATGCCCTATCACATACTCACTGGGCTCAGCGGCCCGGCCAAGCTCACTCAGGCCACCACAGAAGAGGCTTCAAAGGCCAGCTTCGAGGACTCAAGGTTTTTAGCTTCAGCGAGGAACAGCTTGCCGATTTACCCTGTATTTTCAGGGCACCCGATCATCACGTTACATTTAATTTAGCAGACACTTTTATCCAAAGTGACACACAATTTTGAGGAATCAGGGTCAGACAGTCCCTGTAGCAAGTGGGGGTTAAGGACCTCACTCAAGGGCCCAATGATGATATCACTCTGCTGACTTGGGGATTTGAACTGGCGTCCTTCTGATCACAGACACAGCATCCTGAACCCACTCCCACATGCATATACCCCTGCTCCTGCCTTTCTAAACATTACAAGCAAATTCTTTTTTAAAAGGTAAACCATCGAATTTAAATCAGTGATCACAATGGCACAACGTGTGAGGAGTCAGTAAACTATCCACTTTAGTTAGGGCAGAGCCACAATGTAGCTGGACAGGAATATCAGTCTCACATACTGTACACTGTGCAAATATACTACTCAGTGATGAAGTAATGTTTCAGTTCAGTGTTAAGTGGGTTAGCATGAAGACCAAAATAGCTAGTATGGACTTCAGCAGGAGACAGAGAGATGATACTGTCCGGTTTAATGAATGCTGAAATGCAATTTAAATTCTGAATTACTGCATTCAGCTGAGCGTACAGCATATTATATTAAATGTTAAACCTAAGTGATCCGTTCCATTAAGACTGAGACACATCTGATATAGCGCCAAGCAGGATATTTGATTTAAATCGTCCCATGACCCACCAGTTTTGATGTTTTACACGACTTGTAAAATATGAGATTGCCGGCATCATAAATCATCTTGGATACAGGTGCCGATTTAATAAACAAAGGGGGAAAAAAGTGTTGAAAAACCAGTCACCTGCCATTTCAGTTCCCTGTCAAGTTTTGTATCTGCGCAGTGTCTGAACGTTCACTTAACTTCACAAAAATATTAAGAGGATTTTTATAACCAGCTTTCCAGTTAACTACCTTTATTTTTTATTCATGTCATATTGAAGGAATTGCCTTATAAAAAGTTCTGTAATCTCGGGCTGCTGAACCCATGAAAGTTTGCCTCGGTATACGGTTGACTGGGCACAAAGTTAACCCTCATCCCAAATCCTCCCAGAAATTTAATGGGAAAACTGTGTTTAAATATTGTAAATCCTACAGGGTTTGGGACCTGTTTTTTTTCTCCTCTGAATGGACTTCTGTGGCATAAAAGAATAATCCATGGTTATTTTGTATAGGGTGCGTTCAAGTATTGCAGATGTTTGCTGATAATGACATCTTCCTGCAGCATCACAAAAGAGTCACATTGGCTCTGATGTCGGCAGCATTGACCTGCGAAAAAAACTAACATGGTCGCTTTGGTAAGCAAGAGTATTTAAGAGGCGTGCACTCTCGTGTGGGTGACACCTTGAATTTTAATAGATGCTTCTCCTATATCCCTCCTTTGCAACACAATCATTACAAATTGATTGCAAAATAGCTAACAATCATGATTAAATCATTAAATTCTTGTCTATGCTTCAGAGAATGGGGAGAAAATTAACTTCCCACCAACTTAATTTTTTTCCCCGAACATGAAATAATGATTTTCTGCCAGTCTAATTACAAAGCCAACATCTGATCAAGCCGGCATCCAGAGGGGATTATCACATGCTCGAGTATTAGACCTCATTACCAGCTTGAGTGCAAAATTATTACATCTTGTAATTGGATGGTGAGATTTATATACAGATCGGGACGGTTTCTGTAAGATTGTAATTACAAGCTTCGTTGGTTAGCTACTTATCACTCAGCGCAGGAGAGAAGAAAATAAGCAAAAGAAAGAGCATTTCATTAACCCCTCCTCCTGCCCAGGAAAATCTGCTGGTACTCCCATGTTTGCATTAGGGAAAACGGCCACATTTACAGATGAAACTATTTATTACACTTGAGTAACTGCCATTTTTATTTCGCTTGACCCCAATGAGCTGTTTAGCTAAACTGTAGGAATAAACCATCCCTTTATTGTTGATGGGGGTCAATTTTCTAATTATCAGGAGTAACTGTCTGGAATAAATACTCAAGCTGTCTTATTGTGAAGTGCACTCAAGAGACCAGCATTGGGACGGTTCTCTGTTGTGCCCGATAACGATCTGCTAAAACATAGGCCTGTTTGTGACACTGCCTGGTAAACAATAGGTAAGATCACTTTCACCGCCTCATTCCTTTCAGATTCTTCTTTTCACTACTCCACCCTCCAAATTTCAGCACAAAAAAAAGATAAATGCACCAGAAATTACGCTCTTGAAGTCGGCTTGAGCCTGCTGAATTATTAACCACATTGTTGGAATTAATTAATGCCATTTTCATAGCACCAATCTGCCACACATGATTAAGGGAGAATGCTATATTCCTCTCCAGGATCTGTTATTCCAAGCGCTTCTCTAAGTAAACATTATCTATAGCGATACATATTGCATTATTCCATACATTATTCGTCGTCCACACTGAGAAATAAAATGTAAACAAACGTATGTAGACATCACGGTAAAAACACAGAAGGTTGTGACAGCCTACAAATGAAAACAAAGCCGCAGAAGAGGATCACATGGGATACGTGAAACGTGAAAGATTAAAGGAGCCTTGTTCACTCCTGAGAAATACAATAAGCGTGGACCTGATAGCAGGCCATCATTTCCTCCTTTGTGCAATTCAGCAGGAATGCCGTCATCGGCTGTCACCGATCATGACAAAACAGCAGTGCTCCTTCAGATTAAACTCTGTCGTAACTTTCTTCTTTCTGCATATCCTGTGACCTTGCCCACAATCAATACAGGTTTACATTCTATAAGGCATGGAGTTAACTTGTTCAATTATGCCGCGGACAGCTCTATTCTTTTGTAACAAGTAATCTGGGTAGTGAAATCAATACTGACAGGCCTACTCCGTGCTGAATAATTTCATATTACCTCCAGCCAATGGCTGGGTCTGCAGTAATTGACCTGTAGTTCCAGTTCATTATGGGGAGGGAGCAGGGATCAATAGAAGCATAAAGAGAAAGCTGGTGATGATGTGACGTTACTATAAGGGTGGCCTGAGCAGCAGAGTCCTTTCCATCCTAAACGGTCAGCCTTTTCCCGATTCCTCTTGCTTCTGTTTCAGATCAGCCTCACGACTGATCATCACACAACAATGGGAAAACATCCTTCTTAAAGTGGATACAATCACACAATTTGGATAAATAATTAAATCCATCAATCGAAATTTCTTAGAAACACGTGGGAAAGGATATATGCATATATGCATATGTAACACATTGCTTACATTACAGTACTTAGTTCAAGCAGGGCCTTTACAGAGCGGAATGTGTTGACAGCAGTATGGGCATAATTATACCATCATTAAGTGAATATTTTGAAGCTCTTTGGTCTCCCAAGTCAAATGCCGAGCGGAACAGTCAGTGAACTGAAGTTATGGTCCAGCTGAAGGGTGGATGGTAAACGGTTAGGAGGTGTTTCATTTTGCAGTAGTTCTCTCTTCCACTGAGGCTCAACCTCACTGGACCGCTGCTCTAAAGCACAGCATGAGGCAGCTTGAAAGCAAGTACTTTTAAAGCATTTTATATACAAGCCGTATTCCCAGATAACCAAACATATAAGTGGACAGCCGAAACAAACCCTGATCAACAAATAGCTTTGAACGGTATCATAGTTCAAGAAAAGTTAAATCCCATTTTGTTCACAGGCTCAAGCCTGACCCTCAGCAGAATGGTCACATCTGTGGGCCCTTGAGCAAGGCCCTTAACCACCCCCACCCCCCCCCAAGCCAAGCTTGCTCTCACCTTCTATGTCTCATGGAGAGCAAGACGGGGCAGGCGAAAAGAGAATTTCCCCACGGGGATCCATAAAGCATCATCATTCAAAATATATACAATTGTGATTATAAGGCCTAAGTACCTCACATGCAGACTTCCAGCCTTCCAGTACTGCTTGCTCGCCTGCGATAACCACAGACACAATGAATTCAGGCTGATTCCAGCCTAAGCAGCTGAACACGAGAGTTTCCACCAGCATCATGCCAGTCAATCTTTGTTTATCCCTCCTTTCAGTGATGTAATTACCACCTGACTTCCTCTCTGCCAGCGTGATGACCTTTGCTGGGAGGCACGGCGCATCAGGCAGGCTGGGGATCTGCTATGCCAGGACGCCAAACAGAAGCCTCATCACCGCGCAGCCAACGGCCTTTGTGGGATTTATGAAGATGACGTAAAGGGCCCTTGTGGACGCCATAATAAATTCATGAGTGCACTGCCAGGGCAAAGTACTTCATTATGTGTGGCCTCGCTAATCGTTAATCTGACAAGGCGGCCACAGTCAGAGGTACTGCCTATTCCGGAATGCCACAAGGTGGGTCCCCAATCTGCGCTCTCCACCGGGACATAAATAAACGTGGAAGTGCTCTCATTCACACCCAATAGACTCGCCCTACTGCAAATGGTGTGCAGACATGCACCAGGATGGATAATCAAGTGCTGCTTCACCGCCTTGTGTTTTCTCTAAGTGAAACATCATTTTAGCTGAAGAAATAATAAAGCGTGAATCTGCCCCATACTTCCTTAAGTCGAAAAAAATCCTAAAGCAAAGCATTAAAAACGAGCAAGAGGGTGCCAAATAGCCATAACCCTGCACTAGAAATATGGATCCCCCTCTCTATGAATATATATAATAATGTTATCACTTTGCTTTATCCCAGTGGACTCCTCCAGTTTAAACACTTTTCAAATAAATAAATAATGACAGCAGAGCACTCGGCGTAGCAGCACGAGTAAGCAGCCTGAGGTCCCAGTGCAGCCGGAGTCCTTAAACCGAGTAATTTGCTTTCGTCGGGGCCTCGGTAAATCCATTCAGTGAAAGATTATGGGCCTTTAAGTACCATCCAGGCCTGAAATGTGATGCAGGGCCTCAGGGGCTCACAGAATTCAAATTGACTCTGAAATGCAGTGAAAGAGGTGCTGAGAGAGAGAGAGTGAGCGAGATATATATATATATATATATATATATATATATATATAGAGAGAGAGAGAGAGAGAGAGAGAGAGAGAGAGGCTTGTTGGAGTGCTCTGTCTTCACAGTGATGCCTCCATATCTGGCCCTTGCTCACACCTGCATCTCTCCCTTGACACTTCTGCAGGAGGAACACCAATCCATCACAAGCTGTATGAGACCACAGGCCTCTTCCTCATATCATACCTCAACCCCGATCCCACACAACGCCTTGAGATGTGCAACAATTACACATCTCAACAGCTCAACATTTTCTGTTAAATATCTATAAAATGTCAATAATCAATGTTTTTAACAGGGACCACAAGAAAGTTTGAAAATGATTTTGGTTTTATGTGATTATGGATTCTTTAGTTTTAGTGCCTAACTGAATCTTTACATGGCTCTACAGCCCATAACCTTCCTCTTCATGTCTCTCCCAAGAAGTGTGGAACAGAAGATCAAATAACTTTGAAATGACACTTGAACATTAATGTAACTTATAAATCCTCCTACGTGACAGAGAACGCTGTATTGATTTTGAAAGGGGGGGGGAAAATACTCCAAGGAGCAGCTTCTCAAACTCCAGAGCGTGATGCATTTTGAGGCACACAAACATCAGTGTGAAGCGTCTCCCTTGAACGGGTGAGAAATGGGGAACGAGATGGTCGACATCAGATGCAACAGGGAGACGACAGCAAGCCGGGCTTTGATACCAGCGTGTCAAGCTTCGCTGGGTGGGAATGTCAGAAAGAGCACAGGAAGTTGCACCTGTTTCGCTCGCAGCACGAGACACGTCCCGTCTCGAAGCGAGGCCACGCTGCTCAGAGTTATTTGCCTTCGACATCAGTCGAGCTGCTTTGTAGTCCTGTAGGAGTGGAAAGAAACGGAGCAGGTGTCTTTTGTTCCCCACGACCTGACGTGAGCGTGGCTCCCCTTAATCCTGATATTTCTCCAGCCTGACAAGACGAGAGCACCTTGGCCTTTGAAGGTTAAAATGTGGGCTCTCTGGAGACGGGGGGGGGGGGGAGCTGGAGGATTCAGTAACAAATGGCTCGACTGAGCGGGAATGATGGACGCTTTGAGCCAGGTCAAGTTTGGAGCCCTGACAGCGCACCCCACAGCCTGACCACAGCTGCCCTTGCTCATGGAGAAAAGATGTTATTGATTAATCTGTTCAAGTTCTTCCATTGACCCTCAAGGAAGAGAGATTATTCACATTGCACATTGACTGCTAGACATTATGCAAGGGGAAATGGAAGCATTTACACAATACAAGTGCATTTGCTATCAGTGTCCTTCATATGCAGGCAGTCAGTCTATATGTTATGTGCTTCCATCAGAACCTCTCCTGCATCATGGATGAGATGTTCAGGTGGGAAAGCAAATCCTAAAAACAACTTGAATAAAATATTTCATCATCTACCAGGAATGTGCAATAGAACAGAATAGAAATACTTTATTGATCCCCGTGGGGAAAGTCTCTCTTGGCCTATCCCATCTTACTCACCATCTTACTCACACAGACATATATACAGGTGAGAGCAAACTTGGGGGTCACACCCGTGGGTCAGCCAGCATGCAGCGCCTCTGGAGCTGGGGGCTAAGGGCCTTGCTCAAGGGCCCAGTGGTGGCATCAGTCTGCCAGCCTTGGGATTCAAAGCAGTGACCTTCCAATCACAATCAGCGGAAACAACTATGTTTAATAGGACATGCACAACAAGGCATTAGCAAAGCTTCTCTCTCTCTACAAGTCTCTATCACCCAGTCAGCTTTCACATCCCCTTCTCCCATTAACAAAGGAAACACGTTAACTATGAGCAGTCACTGGAGGGGAGGACAATCTTTATATAATTACCAAACCTGGGGGGGTATTGGTATACCGCAGCAATATATGTAGACTGCAGACTTTATGAACGGATTAGTGTAACTTTAAATAATTTAGCAATATAGAAGTAATTCTTCATTACATTACAATGAAAATTTTTATATTAAGGCTTAGACTTTGAAATAAATTAGTCATTATTTGACAATGTGTGGGTTTTGTGCCCTAGAGCAAGGAATCGCTGGTTATTCGTGCTTCAAAAAAATGGGCAGTGCTGTTCATTTCATATGAGCACTATTGACATACTGCCACACTGTACTTTGGCCAGGCCGCCCAGTTTGTCCGCGCAGGGTGGAGTGGAACAGTCGCATCCCAGAATCCCTTACGTTACGTAACCTGCAAAACAGGCCGAATCTGATCAAAACATCCAAATCTTTCACAGAACCCAGCTGTTTGGAAGGACAAAGTACAAGAGGCATATGACACCATCTTATAAAACCAGAACAGAAGACAATAATGATATGATTAAGACTTTAATATATCAAAAACCTTTTTAAGAAAATCCAAAGGCAAACAGTAAAGAGATCTATAGCAAAGGCACATTAGACTGAATAGAAAGATCATCCACAATGATGAAACCGAGAGACCTGAGCAGATACCCATGTGCTGTATCGCTGCAATATCTTGAAATTTACTGTAAAAAAGTATTTCTTATTAAAACTGCAGGCTTCTTTTTCTCCACTGTACATACCCAGCATCTCAGCTTAATGTGCCTCAGTCTCAGGACAGGAATTTTCACCTTAATATAAACGACATTTGACTCCAAGCTATTTATTTCCTTGGATATTGGCTAAAAATGCATTCAAAAGCACACACACACACACACCCACGCACACACAAAAACACAGTGCAGGAGAAATACAGCTGGAATATCGGATGACTTTCCGCCAGAGTCAGGACGACGGAGGAATATTGGATTTCTTAAAGTATGGTGCCGTGAGTTTTGGGTGAGAAATAGCAGGAGAGAGCTGTCAAAAAGTAACAATAACAACAGCGGAAACGTATTAATATAAAATAGCATCTTCAGACATTGCACGGCCAGGTTGTCTTTAAATATTAAATACCAATAATGTTTTTTTAGCCACTACTGGGGATTCAAAAGGGACTCCAAAGTTTTATTGTCACGTATAACAAGTACAGTGAAATCACATGCCTGTTAACCCACAGAATCATGACAACAAACATATAAAGAACAATAAATATCACTAAATAACAACAATAACAACAACAACAAAGTAGATATCAAGTAGTCCTGTAGTGCTACATTACCACATGAGGTGAGATACACTGGTAAGTGATTCCAGCAGTAGTTACATTATGTGATAGTGTTGCTGTGTTAGCATTTAAGTGCAATGTAAATCAGTGCCTGTTGAGTAGTCATGTGGCCTGTTGAGTAGTTGTGTGAATCTGCCTTTTGGCGGCATGTGCAGTAAATGTCGAGGAATGGCTCAGAGTCATGATGTTCTACAGCAGGGTTTCTCAGTCCAATCCTCGGGGACCCACAGTCGGTCCATGTTTTTGGTCCCTCCGAGCTCCCTGCCAGTGGACAGTCTGTGGGTCCCCAAGGACTGGATTGGGAAAACTGTTCTACAGTATCCAGAGAGAGGCATCTCCTTATCCAAACCACTGACTGACATTCCGGAACAAGAAGCCGAATGGTCACTTTTCCCCGGCGACACGGGAGGCTCCTGCAGGCTACAGACCGGGGACAAATCAGCCCAGAAATAAAGAGCAGAAAATCCGGAAATCTTTATTGTGCCTGAAATATGAGGCTGCCACACCGGCTGCGTCACCATGTGGGTTAGGATTAAATTAGATAAGCAATTAGATAAGGTGGTAATGGCCTCCTCTCGTTTGTAAATTTCTTATGTTCTTATGTAACACAAAAGAGAGGTAGAAAAGGGAGACGTCCAAGATAAAGCCCCAAAAATCCAGCCATAATTTAAGAAAGATCTACGCTTTCGACAGCCTGTAGCATTAATACGACCAAATGACAAGTATGTGGACAATAAAATGCCTTACAATGGCCTATTGGGCTGCCAGATATACAGATCTACGCTTCTGACAGTAGTTATGGAGACACCACAATAAAGAAAAAGGAGCACCAATATATTTGTAACTGCAATATATTTTTATTTTATTTCGACAGTCCTGTTAGTATCTGGGTCTCCCTGCTTTCAGTTCACTGCGTCTAAATATCCGGGACATTTTGAGGCACTCAATTATGAAGCCAATGCAAGCGGTACATTTGATCACATTTGACATTAACGTGATCAGTATTCGTGGGTCATGTAACATTAAAACGGCTTCTGCTAGCATGACAAGCAAGGGGGAGAAGATTCAGTAGATGAAACTAACACACAAGAACAAGCACTAACCAATTAAGACCATCGATTCATGGAAGAAGCACAGGAAGGCTTGCTTCCACACCTTTGTTTCTCATCCTCTGGGAGAAAGTCAAGCTCCCGGTTTGTTTTTGTTTTGTTTTGTTTCTTTTTTTTCCCAGGAATCACTGCATTCCCACAAAGCAATTCCCCCCGGGGTGCTACATTGGAATACACCCTGACAGAAAGCAGAGTCCTACTATCTAACAACAGGAAGCGTAGTTCAGGCACGGCAGCACACCGTGTCCGAAGAACATCCGCATCATCTAGTAGAGACGTTGACCATCACATGGGATTTTCCACCGCCGGGCTGGAGAGCTGACAGAACTACGGAGAGGTGAAGGTCTGCTCTCCTCTCCATTAACAACTCAACTGTGACAGTGTGAGAAACATCTCCAATGGCCCCAATCCAGACCACGATTCACACGTTTATTATCTGCTCTATAAACGTCTTTATATTAAACTGTATCTCTCATTTTGTCCACTAGTCCTTGTCACAGACCAGGCCATCCAAACAGATAAAGAGAATGACATCTGCATCATGTCAGCTCGCTTCAGGGAACGGATGAGGCCTTATCAGAGCCCCGGCGATACCATGCTTCACCACGGATGGCAGCGTCATGGTGAAAGCTTGTGAACCACTATGTAATCACCAGGAGGAAGTGTGACGGGAAAGTGGCAAGCAAAGGAAGAAAAAGAAACATGCAAAATGATAAGCTTTAGGAAGGATCTCAAGGATGGGGGAGGGTGTCGACACAGGCCACAGAAGCAAACTGGCCGCAGAAATTAGGGTTCCACATGTTTCCGTAAACTGCAAATCATGACAGTCCTCCTTAGCAGCACTCCGGCCAAAACAAAGTGGATTTTCAGCCCCTCTCTGCCACCTTAACCATCCCTATGAATTGACTTCCCTGCATCACATAGCTTGGTTCCTTGCCTGTATATCGCTCTGTGATGGTGCTTAGTGTCAACTGGATACGTACAGGGTCCTGATGAATCCTGCAGCATCACAAATCACAGGAGCTGTTTGCTAACTGTCTTAATACCTTCTGAGATGGCATGGACTTTGTTGGCTGAGAGCGGGGCCTTAGGATTAACTGGCTATTCCAGAAACAGAGAGGAAATAATGTCCTGTGATGTACTGGAGCATACAAGAAGCTTACCCTGCCCTATAGTCCTCACTGTCTCAGATACAGTAAGGTCCAGATTACTGCACACCATACTGGATAAGCAGTAAAACTGGATTAATAATCAGAATAAGCACAAATGCAATTGTTCTGTTCTTGTTATGCACAATATGAGATTTGTTCCTCGAAACATATGAAATGCTGCTGTAATTTAACACTTTAAAATGCATCTTTTAAAAATAACACCCATTTTTCCCCTTTAAGTAAACATTTCTACTGTTTTGAACTTGCATTGAATTGTTTTAGTTGAAATCATATAAATGAATTGTGCCCTTCTGGGAACCTTCATCCTGGGATGTGCTTTGATGAATTAGTGATGACTGGAGTCTTACTCTCGCGTTTCAGAGGTCCATCTAACCTTTCCAAGGCGCTCAAACTTTAATGGATGCCATACCTTCCATTCCAGAATATCAGAATACCTCACATCGCGCCGCTCTGTAATACGAGATTCAGTTGGTGTCTCATCAAGATGTTTGTATTTTGATGTTCACTAATTTATTATTTGTGTCATTTTGATTTTATGAAAGAATACATCAGGAAGCATTTACATAACTTCAGATTGATGTCCCTTTGTAGATTACTGGAAACATCCCTCAAAAGGTAGAACTTTGACTGAGAGTTATCAACATCCCAAAGTTCACAGTAGTAGAACTGCATTATTTTGTCATGTCTGATTCCACAAACCAGAGAGTGGTCTGCGGTTGTCATGGTGACACATGGAAATGCCGCGAGTTGAAAAACAGGACACCCAGAGCCAGGAAGGTTCTAAGGTCCCAGGAATGCAAAGTAAGAATATGAATTACAGGATGAAGTTATGCTGTAATAACAAATCTCTGTATTTATAGCCACACTAACCAAGAATATACCACCACAGAGAGTCAAACTGTACCACACAGTAAACCAATATGAAAAAAGACTTCACAATGTTTATGTTAGACCACTGACAAAACAGACAAGACCTTTGGCAGTATTCTAAACAATGTGTTCTTACACGGATCTGGAAACAAAACTACATGTGAACAATGTTTTCATTGCGTTTTTTAATTTTGGCTTGGGACAAGCTATATGAAAACAGAGCAAAGGGTTAAGCAAAACACGAACACACTCAAGGCCAGTCCAGGACTTTAAAATGCTATCTTAGCTGAAGTACACTGTAGTTTGCCAATATCCAAAAATGTTCCTTTACATGCTGGTGTTTAAATATTTTATTTACTTTTAAAATACATTTCAAAAATATATACTAGTTATGTGCAAGTCAGGACACATTTGGTCATTAAATCTTTATTGCAATCTGCTTACAGTTGCAGTTCATTTTCCAAAGCTGCTTGTCTTATCATCTTCAAACTGCTAATCATGAACCGGGTCACTGGACTTTGTATTAATATAATGATTTTTATCATTGACTATAAATGTTTACAAATATTTAAAAGACAAACGCGCCCCCCCCCCCAACTGTGCCTGAAATTATTTTTCTGATGTAGTCATTCTAATTAAAAACTCTTGGTTTTAGATATGGTCTTATTGTCTAAAAATACAATCAAGGTTTCTGTACCATGAATTAGACAGACTGTGGCTGATTTGGAAATTACATCGCACATCTGACATCATCGCTGGCCAGCAAGACCACCAGAGCACATAGGAAAAAGCTGAAATGAACTGATAATTGCAGAACTCCGACATGCTGTATATTTGTCAGTATGTTCAGGAGGAAGGCTGAGGTTTGCTTTTTGGGCGGTGTTTATGTTGAGGTCATATTCTGGCCAAACCTAGAAGATCGACAGTGACACACAAAAAAGACAGAAATCGATATCCTTGCCAAAAGATTAATCACAAGGTAAAATAACACATTAACTGAGAAGGTAATGTTAAATATTTTAAAACCAACTAATCCTCAACATTGCCACTCTCACCATCTCCAGAGTCCAGCACCTTCTCCCATTCTGCAGAATAAGCACACATTCCTCAGATCCTATAGCATTTTTGATTCTCCCCTCAGTTCCATCCCTTTCATCTGCTAGCCTATCATTCATCTCCTCTACCCTCAACACCTATTTCATTTGTGGTTACTTCCCTGCTGCCTTCAAACATCACATTGCAGCCTCCCTTTAAAAGACCACCCTTGACCTATCTTCTGTATAAAAATATCCCTGCACCTCCCCTTCCTTTCCCTCCCTAAGACCCTTGAGTGCTCTGCATTTAAACAATAGTTTGACTTTGTTTTTTAGAATAACCTGCTGGAGCCCCACCAGTGTTGCATTCCAGCAAGGCTACACCGCTCTCTGGCTTGGACAGTCGATCTCCTCTTAGCTATGGCTTTATCAGCCTCCTCAATCTTGCTCAAACCGGCGTGGCATTTATCATAGTGAACCACAAAACCCTTATATGTGTGCTGCTGTTAATGGTCTTAACAGCAGAGTACTGTACCACATTGACCACTTCCACCGAGTCGCTCGGTGAGATTTTGCCTAGGCCCTTTGAAACTCAACAGGGGTTCCCCCCAGGACGTGGTTCCTGACCTCCTGCCAGCTCTTTCCTTACAATAAATGCCTTGATTCTTTAAGCTCCAGAGTTCTTCAATCAGTACTTTGCCTTCCCTCTGACTTAAAGGTCACGTTGCAGTCCTACCTCAGCATAAACACTGCCACACAGTCAGAAACCTGGGTGTCACCACAGCCAAACAGACATTCACAGAAAACACTGTATCAGTAACCTCATATTGTCAGTGTTGCTCTGTGCACATCTGATGCTTTTCACCGACCCTCCGGCTCAGATACACATTCTAGTCCATATTAACTTCTTCAGCTGCCTTCAGATAAATATGTCTAACTACCCTCAGACTACCACTGCTAATTTATAACAGTGCAGTCTGGCACATCGGTCAAGCAAGTAGGCGCAAATACCTGCCTCCCTAACTGAAGATAAAGTTCATTTCAAAAAGACTTCATATATAGTTTATATAATACCATTGCTAAATTTACGTAATCTAAGCACATAAACCTATACCTCTTAAAGTATTCAGCTATAGCTACACTTATCACTGAAAATATGGCAAATTGTAACTGTTTGCATTTAATCATATTTTACTATCATATACCACCTCGACACATCTTATCAATAAATAGGTGATGAGTAATATAAATATTGCCCATGCGTACTAATAGTTATTACTATGTATACAGTTCATATCCTTCATATTCCTTCCTAATTAGGAGAATTATTTGGCAAGTATGTACTTTGCTTCTATCTTCTCTTTTTATCTTCTCTTCTATTTTTAATTTCAGTCCAGATTAATCTCTCATTTAGAGTGATCTGTTTAAGAATAGGGCATGCTCAGTATTTGGTCAGAGTACTTTCTGTTTGAAGTGAAACAGGAAACCCTATAGATCATTCTCTGTGGAGAATTATTAAGCAAATTATTACTACTATTAAAATGAGTCAAAAAAGGACTTTACAAAAAATGGGAAAAACATATAGTAAAGTGCCAGTCGGAGGGATGTAAAACAATCGAAAGTGCCAAACTTTTAAAATGTGATCACTGTGCAACAGCCAAAGAAGATAGAAAAAGCATGTAGAGAGAATAAAACTAGCAAATTAACTGCCAAAGATTTGTGTCAAAGTAAAGGGGAGACTCCCAGAAACTCTTTAGAATTACATTTTTCAAAATTGCAATCTGAACATAATCTCCAGAAATACTAGGTGCAGTGTGCACTGCGACACTGCTATGGCCAAAAAGGCTGAAACACAACCTCCACTCAGTAAGGCACACAAGCTAAAACATCAAGAATGGGTATGAACACATCTCACTTTGTGGACAGATGAGATGAGCGTGTTTCATGCAGTGTATTTATTTGTTTGCCTGGTTGTGTGTGTTTGTTTGTTTGTTTGTTTTATACGTCTCAAAAGAAAACCATGAGGCACAAAACACGGGTACACTCTAGGCAGCATGGCAATCCATCGCACCTACAAAGACATACACAGACACCATTTCACTTCACTGCATTTAATTGTACTGCAGGAAGATACCTGAATTCTACCTACAGACCTGCAGGTGCATCAAACTGCCCTGTAAAATCACTATCCATATAGTGGCCATATTTCTTATTATAATGTAGGCAGCAGATTTGGCTGCCTAGATAAGTTTTGTAGTTCAAAATGTTTGTCCTGTTATGCTACATAGGATGCAGCATCAGTCTACTTGCATAGTAAATGTAAATCTGTAGTATGAATTAAACACAGTTTCTGTGCTTTGAAGAAAGGCATTTATGGTAAATAAAGTTATTTCTTCCCTAAGCTTATACAGTAAAACATTAGTTATGCAATATATAGAGCAAGGGCTGCATGTCTGTCTAAAAACCCATATTTGAAGTCTATTGGATATTTCATGTACAGTAGTTTCAAACTTCTCATAAAATCTCCCTTCTGTTTCTGGTCAGCTGACCACAGAGACTTCGGTTACTGTGGCCCCTTTGCAAGATCAGTGACTCACAGCATCTCCAGCACCAGGCGAGTAAATGCATTAGGCAAGAATGAGCCTTAAACAACAATAATGGTGAAGAGCAAAGCCACTGGCTAGGAACAGGGCTGTGCAGAGACCTTTGGAGGCCAGGTACTCAAAGGTTAAAAAAATGTGCACTCAGTACCTTTGAAGCTCATGCACAAGTTCACATTAAATAGTCTGGATATAAATTAGCAGGTGCTTCGGTGGGGGGGGGGCCGCGGGGGGGGGGGGGGGGGGGGGGGGGGGGGGGGGGGGGGGGGGGGGGGGGG
>JAODLD010000021.1:1531956-1560310 GCA_026781065.1 Mormyrops boulengeri
AACTAACATTTAACCCAATTGCCAACTTAAAAATTAAATTTCTGGTTATAAATTTCCCCGGGGTTTTGGGCCCCCCCCCCCCCCCATTGACTACACGTGCCTGACCAAGAACAAGGAGGGGAACTTGAGCGTTTCTTCACAAAAATGACAATAAAACGCCATTAAGAGGAAGGTTTTAAGAGGAAGAGGACAGGGAGGAGGAGGCTGTGGAAAATTAAGGCAAACATACACACCACACATTTTGAGCCATTTAGGTTGTGTTTGGAGACAGAAGGAAATGAGTCTAGGTGTGGCAATGAATTATGCAGCTATCATCAATGTTTTACCTGTTCTACCTTTGCTTTACCTTCATACGACAATCTACGGCGACAGTCTTCTGCAAACCTTAATAAGATATGCGGCATAGATAACAGGCCATTGCATCTATCTATTGCATATTTTATTTTCAGCAACCAGGTCACTGTTCTAAAGTGTGTCAGGTTACGAACAGTGACTACAAACATGCTCAGCGACATAGGGGACAAATGCGAGGATATCAGAATGACTGTACTTTCATTTCCCCACTTTGGTATCTTATAAAGTCAAAAAGAAATATACACAATGCTGAAGACCTTGTTGTTTGTGTTTTTCCTTTATGCAAAAAAAAAAAACATTTTTGAAGCCCAGGAAAAGCGGATGGAAGATGGATGTTTTTGAAGCAATTTTATTGAGTTTTGGGAAACACACTTTGAATTGTTATATCAAACCCACTGTACTCAACTGTAATTGCTCAAGCTGGATGGGAATTTGGGCAAAAAAGCTGACTGTCCAGCATACTGTTGCATATAACAATGCTGTCATGTTGGGTACTGTTTCTCCTCCATTGGCTCAGATCCTCTCCAAAAACCCTCACGAAGACCCAGAAAGCAAATCCGTACAAACAAACATCAGTCCGAGCTGTTTGCATTGGCACTGCTTTTACACAGCCACTGTCAACAAGGGCCAGATGGGCGGCCGCACACTCATTCTCAGCGCTTGGTTTAATTCAGCAGAGAATACAGGCTCCCCACTGGCCATTGATTTCATTGCACATTTGCTTCATATCATGAACACCAAGGCTATGATGGTACTAAATTGCTGCATTGCTGAAAAGTGGAAAATAATACACACGTTGTGGTGGAACTCTCACTAAGTTCTGAAGAAAATGTGGACATTTCCAGGAACTAAATGAGCACAACAAGAGCAGAGAAGCACAAGCTTCAAACGTGACTTTAGATGGGTTCAAACTGTTAGTTCTCAAAAAAGATGCCTAAGTTATGCCTGCTTAATATCAGCACGTCTGTCGATTTGAAATTGTTTTAAAATCCCAATGCACCAAAATCTTCCATATAAAGACTCCAAAATGGCCCTGAATACCATTAATTCTAAATGTTATTTCAGTTCCAGGGCTGTAGAACCAACAAATAATAATACATGTTCTTAGAACCTCCTGTCCAATATTACCGCTCTTCTTACTTATAATGCTGCACATACACATTATTGAATGAAAGCGTAACCAGATAATAAAAGCTGACATTTTTATTTCTTTCATTTCTTACTGAGAAGGCACATTGTGACCAATTTATTCACAAGCTTATAGAAGTTTGTATTAGATTTAATTGAGGACCTGTGTGACCAGAGTCGTAATAATCCAGGTATTAAGTGAGTTTTCATTAGAATATTTATTACTTTCTTTCAATTTCTGATAATTTAACACTGAGCTAAATCCTCTCTAGTATTACATCTCCTAGAATAAAACTTCAGTAATATTTCTGAATCAGTACCTGAGATTCATTGAAATATATCAATCCACATTAATGAGATTGTTCATCAAAATTTTACAAATTATTTGTCTTCCCTCATGTCTTTGTTTTATTATTTCATAAAAACCAGATCTGTTTTATGGGGAAAAACCCGAACCTCTGTGAAATGTATTAAGTCACGATAAAAATGCATTGCATAATTAAATTGAATTTGGCACCGCTGTGTGAATATTAAACAAACGACTGACTGCTGGTTTCTTCAAAAACAGAACCCATAAGGGCTGAGAGGAACCTTGCTTAATACTGAGTGACTGCCATTTTTATTTTCATTTATTTTTCAACATCATATGCAAAAAACAGAGCAAGGCATTCGGGGGAAAAAAATCCACGTTTTTATAGTGAATTCATAAAGTGCCAAAAGTCTAGAGTATTATAGATTATTAAACCCTTCTGGAATGAGTCTCATAATAAAATTTACTTTGCAGCCTAAAAATGTGGTAAATGAGAGCTAGAATTGAACTGTCCCGGTGTCTCAGACAGTAGCAGTGTATCACAAACTGAAGGCACAACAGGAATTCTCAGTATGGCTCATAACACAGCAATTACATTTTGTTGATTAGCCAACATTAAGTATATTGATCATTATCAGGTAGGAATTTTGCATTTGTGGACTTAGATAATTTCGAAGACATACAACACAGTGATTAGAGCTGCCACTATTTGTCATATGTAAAAACTTCCGGCCTGTAAGAGCCATAAGGTTTGAAGGTTGCTAGCGGTGCTGGCTGCAGCACTGGTCAGACACCCTGTACTTCACGGCCCTGCGAAGACTTTGCAGTCAGCCGAAAATGGTACAGAACCGAAGACTTGTGGGGGGAAAAAAAAACGAAATATGACCAGGACACCTTACTGAAAGAATGCCAATAAGTCGGTTAAAATGTCACGACGACTAGAAGTCATAGAGATTTATTCCTCCCTGTTTATCACGAGGACTCTTATTTGTACAATGAATCATGTTGCCAAGTTTCATTTGTTCGGCCACGCATGATCTAGCAGAAAGAAATATACTGACACTGTCATACTTAAAACTGGATTTCTGGACTTGGTATTGCATTTGATCATCTGCAAGCTATGAAAGCAAACAAAAAACGTGAGGCATGTACGCCCATTAAAGGGCTCCGTTATTAAATGCAAATACATGTTTACTGTTGTTCCCAAAATACTCCCTTATGAAAAGTTAATGCAATTTTAATGATATGTGCCCAAACACATATGTCAACACATAAGTCTGATGACACCCTTTCTTGATGTACATCTTTTAATAAGCCACACAATGCGCGGCAAAAATTATCATCACCTTTGACTTGTATCGTTTACTAACTGAACGCATCAACTCATCTTTGCTTTCAAAATGACCAGCCTAACGCGAAATTCTTGTCAACACACTTGTGGAAAAGTCCTGGATGACTCATGTTTCTCTGAATTCAGAATAAAAGCCCTTCAGTGAACAGCAAGTGCTTACAGTTACTCTCTTTTCTGGGAAAATGCATTTAATCTGGTCTCGCAGCTCTCTGGCGCCACTCAAAGTGAGAGCCTGAAATGACAGACGGGTTTGTAGGCTATTGTGCAGCTGCCTGACCGAGGCAAAGAGACGGCAGAACATTTGGAACAGTATTGCTTTTGCGTGGCCAAAATCCAGCAAAGGGGGATTAAGATGCTTTAAACACATTGCATAAGAGTTAGATACTGTAGCAGAACTTTCATACTACATGCGACCCCCAATGTACGTTCAGTCACCAGAAAACAGTGACGACTTATAAAGCCTGTCTTACATTCATTGTTTTTCGTACTGAATTTGCCATTTGCCTACATGCATTTATCCAGAATATACATTTCCAAGTTTCCAAAAAATAACCTCACATGCTCATTTAAACTGTTCTAATATGTGCTCACCCGGCTGTGTTCCTGGGTAGAGCCCACAGATTAAATGCTTTATCATCTGGATCAGTGGAGAAAATTGACCTTTACCTACTCACTCTTTAATTCGATCTTGCTTTCTCTCTAATGTTACAGAGATTACATGATTGGTTGATCAAACCGCCTCAATGCTTTCTGCTAAATTTCTTGGCCATACTAAATAAATATTTTAATCCCTGTTCTTGTAATTTCAAGAAACATTCGGAGCCCCATAAACAGATATCTAAAATTGCATTTTAAAAATGTAGCTACATGATGCAATCGCTTATCATCCACGGTGGTCTAAAGACAACAACTATCCCTTAATTTACCAGTCAACCATTTCATATGCAGCCTGCTTCAGTTGTTTCCCTGCATCAACCTCATAAAAATTGTTTATTATTAGCAGCAGGCCTACAATTCATTTTGCAATACACCACTGGCCTTAAACCAGGTCAAAGAGCAGACCAGCATATTTAAGGTATTACCCTGGATTCAATCAATGTAGCCTCTTATTGTGTCACCCCTAAAGGGATGCAAAACAGTACACCTCCGTTTCTGCTGAGTTTCTGCTCACTCTGCACCATCTGGACTCGTGCATTGCAGTTTTACATGTGGATGAACTGCCGTGGTACGCTATAGGAAACAGTGAAGAACTTCCTGGTAACATCATAAAATAATGTATAGGCTTAGGTGTATGAATGTCCTTAAGTAGCAGTATTTATTTTTAAATCACTAACAATCCTAACATTGTAGGAAACACAGATTTTCTGATGATTTAAGCAAGAGTAACATCAGTCTGAATACATCATTTTGAGGAGGAAAAAAAGAAGTGGAGTTTACAATGTACACCTAAACCGTGGTGTTAGACCTGATTGGCAAAAACATTATTTTACTCTTGCTGTCCTGCCGCTCCAGGATTACCATGACGTCACACTGATACTCTTGCATGGATGAATGCTAAAGAACTACAGAGCCACAAATAATAGCAAAAGCAGAGTCCATTTCTCTCAACTCATCTCTTACAGTACTTTTCGACCTGGTATAGTAAACCACAATTATGCAGATTGTGCTTGATGCAGTTTTATTGCGTTATCTCTCCACCGCGAACCCGTTGATGATTTAAAAGCACACGTCTTCACAGCACATCTTTCATAAAGTCATCTATAATTGAACGAAAGGCCGTACGTGGAAATGTCTGGCAGAATGTGCATTTGAGATTTTTTTATTGCAACTGATCGCGGTGAATTTATTACGGATGGTAAAAGTGGAAGCACGCGAAGCTATGTCTTTTTCACAGTTTGGATATCCTTACAACGCAACTTCACAGGTAAGACCGTAAATCTACATTAAAATAACGTGCAGCGGCACGATTCTGTTTTATTTACGTTTAAAAGTTATTCACATTTAATATTTTTATTGCTGAATTTGTACGAGACTTACTTTTTAAAGGATATTAGGAATGGACATTTCACTAACGATGTCCCAGAACATAAAATGTTTCTTTCTGTTTTGCTTCCTGGGTATGTTTAGACGCTCTTACTACATTTCACTTGACCACATTTCATATTTTTTTGAAGACAAACTATGCATGCATAGGTTAACCAGTGGTTACTCTGAATTATGAAGCCAGATAACGTATCTTCAGATACGGCCAAAGTGACAATCCAGGAGTTACTGTGAAACTTGCCGACTTCAAACATACGTACATCACAGACAATTTCTTATAGATAATTCCAGAAGAAGTGTAGATTCAGTTTCATGTTTAATAGCGAAATATATAACAAAACTGCAGTGAACCCACGTCTTGTGTTTTGACATGCTGTAAAAATATTATTTGTATTAACTGTACTCAGTTTAATCACCTGTACCTTAAATGTTCCTTGAAGTAAATACAAATAGTATGGAGACTGCAGAGCTGGTAGTCTGAAAGAATTACATTTCTATTTAAAATTCTCTTCATGCAGTTTTTCGTGTCGGCAAACCCCAGTACGACTTGCTGCGATTCGATTTCCAGGTCGGTGTCTGATGGCTCCGGTGCTTCCGAGACAGCCGCCGCCTTTTGTTACCCGCCTTACGGGAAGCGCATGTTGGCCGGCACACGGACAGAGCTGAACGCGGCTCTCGGCATGTACGGCTCTCCCTACGCAGCCTCAGCTACTGCCAGCCAGAGCTATGCGAACTACCTCCAGTACAGCGCCGACCCTTCAGCTTTCTACTCTCCACTGGTGCGTACGGAGATTAATCTGATAAACGCTGAACGATAACTGATATCCTAGTGTTCATGGGCAATGCGCAAAGGAAGATCGATAGCTTGTATCAAAATTAACAGGCATTTATGTCACTTCATGCGGCGTAAACAGACAGTATGGATCATTTTCTTTGCGAAATTAAAAAAGTTGACAGGCAAAATTAATTGCGTATTATGTTTTCTTATTGACTATGTTTTATTTGATTATAGAAATGGACATTTACCGGGATAAGTCACAAATAAGTTATTATTTGCGGGGAATATTAAGCATATGCATAGAGTTTTCCTCTCGAAAAACCTGAAAGCTAACCATTTATTCAAAAGAGATTTAATACATTTAATACGTGCAACCGAGAGATAAGGACACTTTTCCAGCATACCAGTGTAAAACACTGAAAGTAAATCTACAGACCAATGCTGAAATCACGTTCATCCACGTGTCCTGTTTCAGAACTCTCAGTACGATATCAAGGACAGTGCTGGTAGTTTGCACAACAGGATCTCCCAGCCAGGTGCCTACTACCCCTATGATCCCATGCTGGGGCAGTACCAGTACGACAGGTAACATATTCTTGAACTTTTCAACTCAGATATTCCCTTTAGTATTCATAAAGCTCAAAAAAAATATGGCAAGAAAAAATAACAGAGTACAACAAAAATAAAATCTTGCCACTGGTATGCCAGAAATCATCAAGATACTCCACATCTTGTATAGAGATTATGATTTGGCGTGCTTCAGAATGCAGGTGTGGCGATTAAAATTAGAAATTCATCAAGGAACGGGTTTGTTGCTCCTCTTTGCAGGTACGGGGCCGTTGATTTTAATGGGTCGGCTCGGAGAAAGAATGCCACACGGGAGACAACCAGCACCCTTAAGACATGGCTTAACGAGCACCACAAAAACCCGTACCCCACAAAGAGCGAGAAAATCATGCTGGCCATCATCACCAAAATGACCCTGACTCAAGTGTCCACCTGGTTCGCCAACGCCAGGAGAAGGCTAAAGAAGGAGAACAAAATGACCTGGTTGGCTAAGAATAAACCAGGGGATGCTGGGAAAGATGACCTGCAGAAGATTGGCAACAACTGTGCTGGCGAAGGTATAATCTGATTTTATGAATTATAAGTATTTAAACACTGCATAACTTGTGTGGCATGAAAAACTGAGCAAAACATCTAGCATTTGAACCTTTCTGTTGCACGTCTTCTCTTTTACTTTTTTTTTCATCATGCAGCTTCAAAAGGCTCGAAGGACAAGGAGCTTCCACTAAGTGATCTGGACGATGTGGATGATGAGGGATGTGGTAAGGGAGATGATGACTGCCAGGCCTCAGACGAAGAGCGGGGCCTCCAGCATGCAGTCGCCAGGGAGCCACCAGAGAGGGACTGTAGCGGCATGCTTGGTCTTCCCAGCCACTTTGGCATGTTTGCATGTAGTGAAAAACACACGGCTGCAGCAGACTTCATGAGGTCCGTGGAGGTCAAGACTCCGGCAGGAGTTGGATCCATCTCCGCAGACCCGCCGCATTTCCAGACGTCGGAAAAACCCAGAATCTGGTCACTGGCTCACACGGCTGCCAGCGGCACCCTCCGGAGCCCTCACCCCAGCAAGGAGCTGAGGACCAGCAACGTGGCAGTCAGCTGCTCACCGCAACCAGCCATGGTCCCAGTAACCAGAGGAGGCCAGTGTGCCAGACTTAAGGGTCAGCAGGAGTTGCCAAATCCACAGTCACACAGAAAAGGCCACACCACTGCCTTCAAGCAGAAACCCCCGCAGCTGCACTGTGCTTCCTACCCCATGCTCTCTGACCACTTTGTATCCGCTGAAGGTACATCTTTCTGCTCACTCCAAACCTTACAAGTCTCTCGGACTCCCAGAAGTCTCTCTCTGCAAAACTTTTCTTGAGTCGTCTTCCTTAACCTACTAATAGAATCATTCCATAGCATTACCGTTATCTAAAAATACATTTACTTTATACATATATTTTTGTTATCCTTAAGGTCCTACGACAGGACTGACTACATATCATTAATCAAAAACAATCTTACCAAACGGTTTATGAACCCGCACTGCACAAATGGACTATAGCTAAATGATAAATTAGCTAAATGATAAATATGTTTTAGGTTTTTCTTGTGGAGGGTCAGCTGAGGCTGTGCTACCGGAAATGCGTGAGACATACCTATTGGCTCAGGAAGACCCAACCATTGCTTTCAGACCGGCGATGAAGAGGTGAGGAAGAAGTCTTTACTTCAGACCTCCTATTGGGACATAATGCAACATTTATTCACATTTTACCCACAATTCTGCATAATACACCTGCACTATTTACAGCAGTACGTGTCCTACTTTAAGCATCCTTCAGAACTGATGTACTGTATACTGTAAAGTCTGATGTACTATGAGTATATATACAGTATGCACATGTAGTGTATAACATACAGGATTCCTAAGAAATAATGCAGAGGAAAAACATTTTATTATTAGCAAGGAATAACTAGGAAACAATTTGTATCTTCAAAACAAAGCTTCAGAAAGAACCATATTTTATTAAATTGTGTCATTGGTATTTTTCCATGGATAACACATAATTATATAAACTACAGTGCAACACTGATTTTTCATTATCTGTTACTTTTTACTTACCCTTCATTACTGACAATTACATAAATTTGTAACCTTTGTAATCATAAGGTAGCTTCTAGTCAAGAATTGAATCACGCATGGACCTACATGCATCTCTTCACCAGAATATGTTCATTTTATTTTATTTATGCTATGTTGTTTTCATAAATAATTGTTGTTGTTATTGCTGTTGTTTCTTTTCAGGAGGGAGCACCCGATGCAAATCAGTGATGCACTAACGACACCAGACAAAAAGGACGTAAACTTCACAAACTGTCCTGCGAGCTGTGGGGTACTTCAATTCCCTAAACAAGGAGTTCAGTTTAAGCTGCGGATGTAGCCGTACTTACTTCACAATATTGTTTTTAACAATATTTGTTTTAATCGTATGCAAAACCTAGAGACATACGTGTCCACACTGTCACATGTATATGCATCCGGGAGTTCTATTTATTTACTTATTGTTTGTTTGTTTTTTAACTAGTATTTATTAAATATTTCACAAAGTACCTCTCGTATCAAGTCTTTTATTTACATTCTGTTTAAAAGTTGATTTTAAAGGGATATTCGGTGCTTGATTTTAAGACGTTTATTTTGCCTAATTTAGTCTGCTCTACATTCGACGGAATAAAGGGCCGTGCTGCCTTCTGTATCGTCCATCAATAAGGAATAAATCATACATTCCTGCTGATTGCCGAAAACATTGTAATCAGGCTCTGTTTGCGATTCAGCGGCGTCATCTTCCAGCTGAGGCGATATAAGGGGAACTTTAGACACTGATAGTAACCATTTAAGTTTACCTTCTTGAATAGATTAAGAATGGAGCCGTGTTAGTGGGTCATTATTCAGCAGGGGCATTAATAAACTTTACAAATCACGATGAAAGGGGACAACGGCCCGTAACTGTATTTGTTTAAGTGAAAGTGGCGTCAGTTCAAACTAACAAAGAGGCACCGGGGGTAGGAAACGAAGCCGAAGCCGCCTTTGCATTAACGGAACAAATCAAGTCAGATGTCATATAATATTTAAAACTACTCTGGTACAGAAAGCCGTATAAAGTGTACAATACATCTCCCTGGGTATGTATTAAATAAAGCAATTTAATTTTGCTTTAGCAGAATACTTATTCTTTCCCAGTGCTGTTTAATAGAGATACAAAGATCATTTTATATAACATCAGTTTAAGAAAATAACTGCCACTGTACATCGTTTAATGACCACTGTCTGGAAACAGCAATAATCACAAAACCAGCACTTTTACAACAACAAAAAAAGCGGCACTGCAAACATAAACATTTAAGATGTTTAAATAAGTGGGCTCATTTCGTGAATCTCCCATTTATTTAAAAATAAACTTTAATGACTTCCTTAAACATAGTTAAGTTAACTGTGAACTCGTAGGGTTCTTTGGTCTGCATCTACTGTGGAGAACCTTAAGGAAGCACGATTTCAGTTTGAAGGTGTTATCTGACAGCCAAAGTGAACGATCGCAGGAACATTTAAAGGTGTCTATCATTTGTGAGAAAAGACATAGTTCTGAAGCTCTACCCTTTTGAAATTATAGTTCCTAACTGGTCTGCAACATTAGAAAATTGGTGTTCCATTTTAAATTATACTACAGATATTATTGAGCGGCATATGTCAGTTATGTGTTAGCGAAGTTAACTTTTTTGTCAAAACTCCAGATATAAAACAGTTTCGAAATAAAATGCAGTTGTCAATTCGTACTAGTTACATGGATATTAATGTTAAGATAACTAAATCGTGTTTGACTTTCATAATTCATGCACATTTTTATATTACATAACATGACAAGGTGCTTCCAAAAGAAAGAACTAATTAAAAAGAAACAACCTATACATGCATGGGTGTAATTCTGCAACCACTGGTAATTGTGGCTGAGAGCGGACTTTAATCTGTTATTTAACATACTATTATAATGCATTTTGTACAAGAAATTTGTATTAAATGCTACCATAGCATGAATTGCAAACTTCATACTTCACTTAGCAAATGTAATGTTTTTTTTCCAGTGAATTATTAAATAAAATACAAATTTTGAACAGATTTTTTGTTACAAGTAAGCTATATATACTTTCTACAGAATTCTAATTCATATGATGCTTTTGATTAATTAGTAGAACAGAATATGAAAAATAATTAGAATTTTTTACATGAAATCCAAAAACATAAAGGGCATGCAATTTTCCTCAAGATCCGATTCATTATAATGAGCTAATGTACATTATAAGTGACCTTTACCACTACTAGTGGGCAAAAATCTGCAATAACTGCAGCATGCATTTGCATACCATGTGACATGATCTCATATCCCATATATGAGATACAGGATGCATTATGAGATTGGCATAAAGAAGAAGTTTGTGTGTTTATCTAAAAATAAAGTGTAAGATGTTCCCCGTTCTGTATTTGCTAAACTTTTACAGATTATAACTCTGGCCATTTTATCAATCAATGCAATTTTTAGAATTCATAAATTCATCTAAATGTAATTTTTGTAAATTATATTTGTAATTTATAATACAAATTCAACTTTAAAACAACTTTAGACTTTGCACACATGTTCTAAACCACGTGTGTCAAACTCCAGTCCTGGAGGGCCGATGCCCTGCACATTTTTGGGTTTCCCCTCATTTAACACACCTGATTCAACTCCTTATGCTAATTACCACACAGCTCTTGAGCTGAATCATTTGTGGTGGAACAGGGAAAGAACTAAGCTACCCAGGGCTCCAGCCCTCCAGGACTGCAGTTTGACACGTCTGTTCTAAACAATATTTTAAGAGGACATAATTGCTGTTAAATGCAAAATATGACAATTTATTTTAAAGGTCTATTCTTTATGTAGGGTGACCTTCTATTAACATGCTTTAGTATTTTTCATCCTTACATGGGACTAAAACATGATAATAGTATGCATTACTAAAGCTTAGAAACATTAAGGCTGGAAATTGCAACTGTGAAGAAAATGTGTAATTTTTAATTATTATTTTTTTTCCATATCTGGGTGGGTTTTCATTTTTAGATGATGCTTTTATGCAAACTGACCAATCCCACCCATATAATCAGCTGGAAACTTAAGTTCCTTGATCAAAGGTACAACAGTATCTACCCTCTGGAATTTGATCCAGCAATGGCAGGTTATGAGCCTTTAACCACTACGATAAGTGCTGCAATTTGGTATACCCTATGAACAGCATGCATGTCTTGTAGAAAAGCAATAAAGAGCAAATATTGTTGAAGGCAGTACTGTTTACAGCACTGTGGCAAAATCGGAACTTGTAAGGGGGTCAGGAATGATGCCAAGTAAACATTTTATTGTATTATCTCCAGTCTGAGAGGTTAACATTAATGAATGAAGAGAGACTACATATAGACTGAGGACTCCAAACTGAGTAGGACTCTGAACCTCTGAGTACTCTAAACATTGCACACTGTTTGAAGAATTACTCTTGCAGTGTATTTTCATAGCATGCATTTGGGGGGGGGGGGTGCAATATTAATCATTCATTGTCATCATGAATCTTCAATGCCCTCTTCTCTCATTTTTAATCTTCTCACAAGATAGTCTTGCAAAAATAGACATACCTGCATATAGACACTGAAGTAACACGCAGTGCTGTTAGAGAAGTGAACATTTTAGAATTTTTGGAACGTTCGCATAAATTTGACCTAAAATGTGATCAGATCTTTACCTGAGTCATAAAAATAAGGAGAACCAAATAAAATGACACATACAATTTCATTAATTTACATTAAGTGGCTTTGCCAGAAAAAAGTATGTGAACCTCTACAATTATCAGTTCATTTAGAGTCAGAAGTCTCAATCAGTAGTATGGATCTCACTCGATGCCTTGATCAAAGGAGATTCCTGAGGGCCTCGGAAAAAGAAGATTTTCATCAGGCTGGAAAAGCTACAAAACCATTTATAAAAACATTGGCCTTCATTACCAGTCCACTGTCAGACAGACACGAGTGGTCATTCACCCAAAATTACTCCAAGAGCTAGCCGCATAATACTCTGAGACAACTCCAGAGGAACATCTGAGGATCACTCCTATCAGTGCACCAGCACTCAAACACTGAACAATAACAATGTGCATGGGGAGACAGCAAGGAAGGAAGTCACTACTCTCCAAGATGAAAATTGCTTCCCATTTAAAATTTGCTGATGATGAAGACCACTGGAAGAATGTTCCGGGGACAGATCAGTCAAGAATAGAACTTCTGCAGGATGCAATTGTTCATGAAAAGAATGTGGGTCATGTAGCAAGATGACTACCGTAAATACACACATCCGTCTACCTAAGAAGCATTGTATTTGGATAAAATTTCACATTTTGGAATGGCCAAGAGAAAGTTCAGACTTTACTCCAGTCGAAGTGTTGTGACAGGAGCTGAAACAGGGAGCTCATACAAGAATTCTCACCAACATTACTGAATTGAAGCAGTTCTAGAAGAAGAAATGGGAGAAAAATCCTCAAAGCTCAAGAGTGAGAACTATCAATAAAACATTCACAGCAAACATTTGGGTGAAGTCATTGTTTCTCACAGAGGTGACACCTGGTGTCCTTTGTCGCTTTAGCTCTGTATTCCAGCACATGTGAAATGGCACAGTTCTTATGGGATTAAAGTGTAGAATATCAGCTTTAACCCAAGAATCTTTTCATCCATGCAGGATAAACTGATATGAAATGACTGCACATTTGGTTGATAGCCCACCATTTTAGGAACTGAAAGGAATCTGACATTTGGCTTCACAGCTGTTTCTTATAAGGCAGCTGTACTTGCTTGAATCGTTTCTGCACATACAAGTATGCTCTCAATGACAATGTGTTATATGAAAAAATTTCACCACACTCAAGGACCTTCGAAGGGGATACACCACTGTCAGCAATTTTAAGTAGCTTTCCAATCAGAAGGCGTCACAACCTAGGGTATAACAAGGGCACGAGAGGTGGTTATTGGTGAGAAAGTGCTCTGATTATAAATTTCCAGCAATCAACGAGTATGTGTAATAACAGAAAAAAGTTAAACAAGATGGCTGAAAGTTCAGGGAATTCATACATATGAAACAGTTATTAATCATCCTGTTTTACAAAATTTTCCCCATATAATCAAAATGTTACATATTTTATGTTATTGTGTTCTAGATATACAGCTGCGGAAAAAATCAAGAGACTACAGCACAATTTTTTGTTTCACTCATTTCTCAATTTATTGGTGTGCGTCTGTGAATAATATAGGTTTATCTGCAAACTGCAGCCTGGCTCTTCCCTGTTTCTCATTAATGAAGGGCTTCTTCCTTGCTTTATGGGACCTCAGTTCTGCTTCTAGGAGCCTGATACAAACTATCATAGCAGTGCACTTCACACCTGCACTTAATGTTTCCCATTCCTATTGAAGGTCACTTGATGTCATCCTTCGATTCAAGAGAAACTGTCGAATAAGTTAAGGGTCATCTCTGGCATTAGAATGTCACTTCCACCTTTTACCTGGCTGGTTTCTGGTCATTCCCAGTGTCTCCTGCTTCACCTTATTTTGGTGTCCTGCTGTCTTAGAAATTTAGAACCTGAAAGCATCCTGCTGCTCAGTGTAGCCTTCTGCCAGCAGAACCACAATTAAACCAGGATTTTAAAATGCTGATTTGTTTAAAAATATAGAGTAGTCTCAATTCTTTCCGCACCTGTAGATCAATAGTCCAGCCTTATAATTCTATTTATTATGTACCCCTTTTGTGTCATCAAATAGCTATAAACGCAGATTTATTTTGTCCATTTCAATTATTTAATGTAACCCAATCTTCATTATTATTGAAGTATATGCATATTTCTGCACAAAATTATATATTCATTGGAAGAAGACACTATTTTGAGAGACAAAAGCACTGCATTTTTAAACATTTTGTAAGTATATATAAGAAAATTTAACAAAACCTTATAGCATAATGAATATTAATGAAGCATTTTTGGTCATATAAACAGGTATTCTCAGTACAAGTGAAATGCTTGTTTACCTAGCTATTGTGTCAGTAGAAGACATGAGTATAAAAGAAGAGAAAACTTTAAACAATAATCATAAATAGTCTGCAATTTGCAGTAAAGTGACAGGTGGTACAAAAGTCAAATGAAGAAATTGGTAGGCCGTATATGCAAATGTTCAGTTGGAATACATATGGGGCTGGACATATATAGGCTGTAATGGGACATTTTTAAGTATAGGTCCTAGACACTGTCCTCATTATGGATTAGAATTGCCTGGGGAACAAAAGGTTTTCAGTACAAAAAAATGTGTATCAGTGTCATTAAAGAATATGGCCTGGGATAGACTGGTACCTTCGCTTCTGCCTCATATCCTTTGCTGCCTCATCCACTGCCCTGCATCCGCAGCCCTGAACTGGATTGCAGTGATTATGAGCCATAAATGAATTATTAGGAATGACCATTTTGTTTTTTTCCCCCAGCCACAATTAGACGATACCAAGACTTTGTTCCAAGCCAGCAGAACACAGCCAGGGAACAGTCCTGAATGTAGGGTTCATAAACTTTCTAACACAACATAAAGATGAAAGAAGTGTCAATACATGTAGAGCTAAAAACGGCAAGGCAGAAAAACCTTCTTGGAACACGACTGACCACAGAGGACTCCTACACCGGATGACCAAAGACGACTTCTGAAGAAAGACGCCTTAAAACACAATCAAGAACCCAAGCATAGACAAGACAAGACTAAACACAAGATGATACTGTTGTCATTGTATCTTTATAACAAAATGTTGTGTAGCAAAAGCAGTAGTAGGTACGAAGATAAATATACATAAAAACAAGACAAATATTTCTGACATATACAACATAAAAAAAGCACTCAAAGGTAAATAAGTAAAAACAGCATGGTCAAAAGACAAAGTGGATTTGGGTTAAAGTATTGTTGCTACATTGATACTATGCAGTGTATTGTTTATATATTGCTGTAAGTAATATGAATAGGTAAGAGTGTTGAGGTGCATTAGCAACAGTGAGGAATGGATGGGAGATGCTGACTGGAATGGACTTTGCAGTCCTCAGTAGCTGTAGGGGGTGGGGAAATGGAAAATACAGTCCTGGGGAAGAAGCTGTTCTTCAGTCTGGTAGTGCATGGTTTGATAGCTCTGTATCTCTTCACTGATGGCAAGAGGTCAAAGAGACTGCGTCCTGGGTGTGTTGGGCCCTTGCTGATGTAGGGAGCCTTCAGGCGCAGGTGGCTAGCATACACTGTGTCCAAGGTTGGAAGCTCATTTCCTATGATTCTCTTGGCAGATTTTACCACCCAGGGCAGGTCCTTTCTGTTTTCAGAGGTGCAGCTGGCATACCATACCATGGCACAGTGGAAGAGATGCTCTCTATGGTGCTGCAATAAAAGTTTACCAGGAGGGGGGAGTTGGGCTCGTTTGAGTTTCCTTAAGAGGAGGACCTTCAGTTGAGCTTTCTTCACAAAGTGCGAGCATGATAGGTCATCTGTTATGTGAACTCCCTCGTGGCTGATATTGTTGACCCTCTCTACCTCTTTGCCATTTAAACGGAAAGGGGAATGGGTGGTCTTCCTGAATCTCCTGAAGTCCACTATGATCTCTTGTTTTTAGTGGTGTTCAGGTTCAGAACCAAATCAACCAGATGTCGAACCTCCTACCAAGATAACTGATGATCATTTCACTTCCTCTGCAACATAGCTAATTCAGGGGTCCTAGTTAACTGCATATTCTCTACTAGGCAGCTGCCTATTTTGCCTGTGCCTGGATCAGGCCCTGAGTATGTCTCCTCATTGTCAGATATGAGTCCCACTATGGTGGTGTCTTCAGAGAGCTTCATGGCAGTGTCAGAGGAGAGGGTGGGGGTGCCATCATGGGACTGAGCACACAACTTTGGGGTGTGTTTGTGTTGAGTATGAGTGTTAAGGAGAAATGATTTCCTATTCCAAAAGCTTGTGGTCTGCAAGTGAGAAAATTCAGAATCCATGAGCCGAGCGATATATCTACACAAAGGCTGCCATGTTTCTTTACCAGTTTATGAGGTATTAACATATTAAAGCTAGAGCTAAAGTCAATGAACAGCATCTGTGTGTCTGGACACTCCCCGTTGGGTCAGGTCTACATGACAGCATCCTCCGTCGATCAGTTTTCTCAGTAAGCAAACCGGTGACTGTCCGAAATGACTGGGAAGATATTCTTGATATAGGGTAGTATGAGTCTCTCAAAGCACTTTGTGACAACTGGGGTTAAGGCAACTGGGTAGTAGCCATTCAAGCAGTGCATTGTCAACTTTTTGGGTACAGGAACAATGGAGGTAAATCTCAGACAGGTGGGAACAGCAGCGTGTTGTAAGGAGAGACTGAAAATGCTGGTAAACACACCTGCCAGCTCATCTGCAAAAACTTTCAGTGTGTAGCCTGAGACCCAGGCTGGCCCTGCTGCTTTGTTGGTACCTATTTTCATCAGAGTGGATCTCACCTGGTGGTGCAGTAGGACAAGTACTTGCTCCTGCCTGGGTGAGCTCCAATTATCTCATTTCGGTTGTAACAGCAGACAAAGATCTGGTTCCGGATGTCAGGGAGTGTGACATCGTTGTTGATCTGTGGGATACTGTTTCTTGTAGTCTGTCAGGGTTTTAATACCTTTCCACATACTGCAGGGATTGTCATTTTCAAAATGCCCTTCATTGTGCCTTTCGTACCTTATCATAGGCTTCTCTGCTGCCCTTCATCAGTCCTCTATGACAGCTTCTGTAGGGTAATGTGGCCCCTGCCTTAAAGGCAGCATCACATATTTTGACCAGAGATCATACTTTGCTGTCCTACCAAGGCTTCAGGTTTGGAAATGCGTTGATATTTTTGATGGTTAATACAGTGCAGAAGTTCATGTAGGCTAAAGACAGATCTGCTCCTTGTCCAAACACATCCCAATCAGTGTTCTCAGTGCTATCCTGTAGTTACAAGGTGGCTTCCTTACTGCAGAGTTTGGCCAGCTCCATGTCATTGAAATCTCCTGCCACAATCACAGCTCTCTCTGAGTATGCAGTTGGTTATTAGCTTAGTTTGTTATGATGGCAGTAAGCTCCCTCAATAAAAAGAACAGTGGTATGTCACGTATTCTGTGTCCAACCATGGCCAACATACTCACTCCACCCCTTACCGAATTCTGCAGTCCCACCTGCTCAATAAACAGAGCCTACTAGCTCAGTAGCCGAGTTGGGAATGGTGCTGTGAAGCCAAGTCTCCATGATAATCATTGCACAACTGTAGCCAGCAGGCCTGGTTTGTGTGGGTTAGCCCTTAGCTTCGCTTCGGTTGTATTCCAGGCTCTGCCGGGCAGAGGATCTCCGGTGGTATAGAATTTGGGAAAACAACACTATGATCCCTGATATCGAGCAGTACTTTTTGCTCATAGTATGTTTGTGCCACGAGTCCTTGGATTAGCAAACATGAAACGGCACCTGCTGCCATCTTGTCTGTCCCCAGACAATTACACCTTTAAAAAATGAGAGGCCCTGACAGAAGTAGAATGACTTCTGTTTAGTAGTTTTCTCTACTGAGATGTTGCCACATTGCACCAAACTCATTCATATGACCAGTGCTGGTCAGTGCCCATGCGGAGTTTCACTGCTGGCACCTCCCCCATTAACAGCCCCTCAGAAGATGCCGTCCTAGGTAGCAGTCACTGTCAACCTAATGGCTTGACCTAATGTGCAGCCAAAGCGATCAGGAGTGATTTCAACCCAACTGCAGATGTATTTCACAGGCTGAAAATGAGAAGAAACGCAAGATGAGTGCAGCGCCGCCAGGGAAGTGTTGGGTGACACTTGCAACTCAGACAAAAACTGCATGCAAAAAAAACAGTGTACATGATGTGTTAATGTATCAAAAAGATTTTAAAGTGTTAACTGCGCATTCGAGCAAGTAGGCTGAGGAGTTACCACATCTGCTTAGGGTGGTTTTCAAACTTAAGTTACAAAAAAGTGGCCTGTAAAATTTACTGATATTGCTGCACCGACTCCATAAGATGATGCACAACACACACACCAATTTTACATTTCAATTATATAGAAAACAGTCTAATTTCTTAAATAAAATTGTGAAAATTTAGTAAATATTATACATATTATACTAAGTTAAGCGGATTTATTCAGATATTTTACTGAAATAAAGGACACGGACCCTCAAGATTATGGATCTCACTTCATATCTTATATCCTGAAGCAGTTTTTAACTTACAGTATGACTTCAAAAAATTGTTATATGCGTGTTGTCAGCAGTAACTGTATTTGAAGCACTTAAATTTAAGCCACATTTGACATCCATCACAAAGGTGTGTGTTCAGATGTAACTTCACATCATAAGTGTCATGCGGCCCCCTGTGCATGCAGAAAACATGAATAAAGCCATACTTACCGTGGGTTATAAAAAGTGATTCGCGCCATAGCAATAATGAATCTTTGCTAGTAACAGGCAAGCTAGCAGCCGCAACACATACACCAATAACACATCCTGATAAATGACTCAAAACAAGGGGATCAATTCCAGTGTCCCAGGCGGACCTGAGAGGTATATCAAACAAAGTCTCAGTGCTGATGGTGTGCAGTTCAAATGATGATCGAAGGACAATATACATACTTCATGACATTTGGTCAAAAGTATGCTTGAGGCTTTGTTCCCCAACACATCTGGCTCCCTGGAAGTTTTGGATTGCCAAAGTCTCCATAAGGCTCCATCTAATGAATTTTGCCTATGATAATTACAAGCTCTGAAGGAAGGCCAGTGGATCTATGAAAAGCTGGCTTTGTGTGTCCGGGTGGTTGTTGTGTTATGACCCCGGTATTTCCTCTGCCCTCTCAGTAACCTGTACTGCTCCTGCATGCAGCTATTAAAGTGCCGATTGTTCAGTCTTCACTTACTTACAATTCACAATAGATGGGGCAGCTTCCTGCCCGTCAGCCCCTTTCTGACCGATGGTCGACTCCCTGCAGGAGCACAAAGGTGTTGTGGACGAGAGCATTAGCTGGAATCTGCCAGCAACTGCTTACAGACTGGACCCCACGACTGGAACCTCATCCATGCTGTTAACATAGATGTGACATGACATCATCACGCTGTCATTTCCTGTTAGACATCCCATTTGGAAGGTGCTTACTGTCATTAACAGACAATTGTAACTGGGTTTTGGAGATAACAATCTAGTCTAATCTTGCTTTCTATCAGCTTTCTTTCCATCACTAATCTGTCAAGTCTATGGCTTCAAGAAGTTAGAAATCTAGAAAGAAGTTGTTTTACATACATGTATTTTAAAATATTCCAATGGCTCATTGAACTACATGGAAGAAAAGAGGTTCAATAAGTTATTCAAGAACTTAGGCAGGAAACAATGACCTGATCATTCAATATTTTGTGGTCAGGGTCTAGGTTCTATTTGCTTTGAAATTGTAACTGGAACCCACCTACTTCAAAAAAGAATCAAAGGGGGAATGAGCTGGCCATCGTCAAAGATTATGTTGTGGTATAACTACACTCAAATCACAATGCACCTTTTACAGCATCTACTTCAGCAGAAACGTGCTGAGTGTGAGGTAGTGGCAACACATTCATATTCTGCAGTTGGCCGCTAAACATGGGAACAAAATGGCCTTGAGTTACATGTATATATATTTTAAATATTCCAATGGCTCATGCAATGTGGCAAAAGGAGTTCAATAAGCACACGACATATTGTGAGGGCAGGCCGCTCTCTAAAGGCCCTGCTATTCACTGTTGAGATGTTTCAGTATGCCAGTTAATTCGTGTACAGCCAAGACTAATGACAAAAGATCAGAATGGCCCATTAATCAGAGACAAAGCATTCACTATTGCAAGTGAAGGATTAAAAGTAAAATTTTTGTATGACAATGACACAAATCATCGTCTTTCTCTTTCAATTGTTAACAAGTACCAGGTGTGTCAATATATATTTGCAATAACTAAAAACAAAATTATTAGCCTACTTTTGTCAAAGTATATATTTATCAGATTCCCCTCTCATTATACTCAAGGCATTGCCATTGACAGATGTGTCAAAAAGTAGCTGAACCACATGGGCATAATTTCATAGGGACAGATATTAGTTTTTCCTCACCATGCAATAAATATACCAAGTATTATTTAAAACGGTGACCTTGAAAAATGCAAAAAAATCTATTATTTTAAAAATCAATTAAGACATCTTTCTTCACCATTCAAGGCAGAGGTTAAGAAACAGTCTATATGACCAGGCGATGGTTATCTCACATTCCAGATAGAAAATAATTTCTCCACTGAGCACATAACATGCCCTTTATCAATTCAGTAAAATATCTTTTGTTCTTATTAAAACATTTCTAAATTAAAGTTCAAGAAGAATAAATCACTCAGGACCAATACATAAATCATGTAATATAAGACAATCAGTTTTCATGTGCTGAGAGGAAGCACTTAAAATCGATAGAAGTTTTCTCTCCAGCTAATCAGATATAATTAATAACTTTTTCCCCTCATATCGCAAATAAATGATAGGTTAAATACAACAAAATATAATCTTACAAATTAGACAATCTTTAAATTACAACATGTAAACAAATAGTGTTAGTACGAGTTTGCGTGCTTCTTCATTGCAACGCAAGTGATCACGTCACGTGTTTCTGAAAAAGATTTCCGCACGGGCGATAAATGCATGCGGCATGTGGGCATTATGGGTATATTTCAACACCTCGATGAAGGCCGATGATGATAATCAACTGGAATGAGTCTGTAAGCTGAGCTTAGCATGTGCGACTCGTTTGTGCTTCAGGGGTCGGTACATGAAAAAGCGAATCATCATAGACAGGAATGGATGGGCGTCCACACGTGAACACGCATACGCACACACGGCCGTACCTTATCTAGACAATACGATAAAATATGTTGAAAACAGATGAGTGCTGCAGAAACTGAAAGTTAAACGTTAATAATTACAGTAAAATGGCATTAACGGCACGGGGGCTTCAGTCTATTTAAATCTAGTCCGTCAAGCTCATTTGCCTGTTTTGTAATTTTCTGTGTTTTGTGTTGTCACATTTGCGATGTAGATTTATTACACCAATATGTCCTTTTTCATGCTTTAACAGTCTATGAGGCATAACGGGACGGCTCCGTTATTACAGACAGATTTTCCCATGCAGTATTAGGAGTTATGAGAAGAGCAGGCCTTAAAATGAAAGCCATAAATCATATTTCCAACTTTGCTTCCATTAACAGGAGCTTGGCTCTGTCATCTGGGTCATGCTAATAGTGTGCGCTGGAGGTGCGGTGCTGAAAAGGGACAGGGCAGCGGGGGGGAGGGGCCGTTTCGGAGCAGCTTCGTGCGGGCGGGTCCACGTGCTGGTGTGCTCCGATTAGCCCCCCTCTTCTTCTCTGGACCTTAGGAGCATCTGCTCCACATTTGGCTCCCCACTTCTCTCGCAGTCGTTTCTTAATGCTGCTGTGTTGAGGTTTTCCGGGGGGGGGGCACACACACCAAAATGACAAACTAGAGCTGAATTTTTGCAGTGTTTTTCAGCACTGGATGCCAAAAGACAACTTCTTTTTCTATGCTGCTAATTTGACATTTGGCAGAAGGATTTGTGCATTCACAAGCTCATCCCCGGCTACACCACAACCATAATATAACCAGAATACTAGAGAGCAGCTTCTAAACTGAACTGAAAGTAAGGATTTTCACCAGACTAAAGGCAGATAATTAAATTCTGAGGTTTAATGTTTAGATCATCAATTTAAATGTATTCCTTGGAACATAATATCTTTTCTCAGTTGCATTACAGCTGCCACCCTCCCTGATAATGGTCCTCCCTGCTCAAAAAGACTTCTGAAACATCACGTGTGAGGCTTCGGATGATCCTCAGCCCCAAATCCTGCCAGACGCCCACCCTCTCCACACCAAGCTGGAAATATCTTCCATTTCATTTCATCCCACTGTTCATGCGAGCAGCCAGGTCGCAACAATTAAAGGGATATCATTCAGAGTGGTAAAGTGCTGCAAGGTTTCCATGCAATTGGTCATTAGCCTGAGTCATTTTCCTTGAGTTTGGGTGACAAGGTCAGGAGGATGTTTTTGTCTGTTTGTTTTTCCTATGTGACAGCATGCTGTGGAAAGGATTAAGGAAAAATATTTCATCCGTTTTTTTCCACCTTTCCTATTGTCTAAACGGCAGTGTTAGAGTCTGCAATTCCAGCCCCAGCTGGCTCTGTGACATGTGGAACTGCACTGACCTCTAGAGACCATTTTCTCCACATGCAATATGGGGGACTCAGTGACAGCTCTGGCACTGTACATGCGGGATGACATCTTGTAATTAAGACCAGGTTGAGAGCTGGAGCATGGGTACACATTTTCCCCCCTCTGAGAGTGCAGAATATTCTCTAAATTGCCACAAGCACACCACAAGCTAACTGCTATCTGATGTAACATGTTAAGCAAATATCTAAATATCCAAATATCAACTTACAAAAAAATATATCATCATAATGTGGGGAGCCTTTATTTATGATTCTGATTTTTTCTTCCAGTTCATCTGCAGTTCACTTAAGCAAAAGCATTTGTATACGCACATTGGGGGAGAGGAAGGAGGCCAGATTTATTTGTTCAATCTGGCTCTATGCTTTCTCACGGGATAAAGATGTTAGAACGCTTTCAGATGTGGACCTGATATGAAAAGTCATCGCGTTCACAATCCAAAGGGGAATAATGTATCAAATCTATGTGGACAAACTTTTCTTAAATGACATTGATATATCAAACCAATTACCACGTTCAGGGGTGGTGCCTGTTCAGACCCATGCCACTGAGACATAACAGGATCAGTGCCAAAAAATAAAGATTTAGAGGGACATTACCTATTTAATAGCTAATATGTTCTAATAACCCTGTGGGTAAGCACATTGACATTTGAACACATAAATTCTCCCTCCACGCCAAACAGAACAATGTTAACATCAGAGCAAATCTGTCAGCACGGTGGAATTGTCTACTAGACCACCTGTTCATAAGGCCATTGTCTAACAGTGGCTGGAATAAATGGTCAGTTTGAGAAACAGACTGTTTCAGCAGAAAACCATGATAGCTAATATACTTCCGACAAGAAGCGAGTTGTTGTAAAATCTGACGACGAATTAAAATACTCAAGGCTCACAGGTGCAGCAATGTTGTTTTTGTGATCATTTCCTACGCGGTTCAGGCTCAGATGCTTAACGGACGACGATGGATGTTGAGCTGGGGATTGATGATGCGGGGAAGGGCTTTGAGTGAGGCAGAGCCGCTGATCAGCTCCCTGGTGGAAGACTGAAAGAAAGTTTTTTCTTATCCCCCCCCCCCAAAACAGGGAGGGATGGAGTCCTACTGGAGAGGCTGATGTTTCATTTTCTTAAAGAGCTCATTTTGTAAACGGGCTGCCTTACGGGCGACCATTTTTACTTAAGCATACATTAGCATACCAGAAAATAATCAATAAATTTACATCCGCTAACTAAATGCAAATTTAAACAAGTGCCACTCAGAGGGTGATGTTTGGATGGAAAACCTCGGGGACGGTCAAGAACGACACTCAGCAGAGTTTGTGAACATTCTTGAAAATTGCCTGGTTGCCTGAACTCCCTTTAGTGCTGAACGGACTCCCAGAAAATTGATTTTTTTTTCTAAGGGTGCCCTTTAGCAGCCATAAGTGTGAAATATGAACCCTTGATGTCATGAATTTCAGTTTTGCCTTTTTTACTAATGATCAACGCGGGGTGTTTCTGAAATTCTTCACAGCAGCCATAACTCGCATAATTAAACAGTTCTAACAATAGAACTTTTGCTGGCAAACTGCCTTCGAAAGAAAGGCGCGCTTTCCGGCTTTCGGTGGGCAATGCCATTAAAACCCGCAATCAACAGCTAGAGTTCACAGAGACCAGCACAAATTTGCAGACGCAGAAACTGTTTCAGGGTTTGCTGAGAAATTCCTGCTGCAATATTCTTTGTTATTACCGCATTAGAAACGTACGAACAGAATGCACTGTGCTTTCATTTTAAGACTTTTCAGAGTTGTCTTTCCTTGTGCTTGCAGTTCATAGCAAATGCCAGTCTACTTCCCTGACAGGAAGTAGGTTTTATGCTACTGAAATAAGAACACTGGTTTGAGTGCCAAATCTGAATAAAAAATAAATCATACTTCAGAAGCATAAAACTATTCGATTCTCTTATTTAGACTGCTGTTTAAAGAACTAAGCATATCTGTAGGAAACTGGTCATCGACTCAAGTCCTTTTGTTTATCAAATCAGCTTCCCTGAGATGCCTGACATTATGAAAATGATTTGTAATGTAAATGACATCACCATATTCTCACATATTTTAACAACAGGAAATGGAGAGATGGAGTATAGAATCCAAACCGCCTACAGGTGGGGGTCAATTATCATTTGAATAATCTCACTCCCGCACCAGCTCTGCGCTGCTGAGAAGTAAGACACATTTTTATCTCCATGCATTTCAATGAAGTCAGGCTGGAACACAAAAGGTTATCACCAAGGAAACATATTATCCTAAGCACAAGTTAAACATGCAAGTGAGATCAGCATAGATATTCAATTTAGCCAGTCAACCCTGACCTATAAATATTTCAGCAAAATCCAATGAAGGAGCCCCCCCCTCCTTCTTTGATCCAATTGCTGGTGAGCCATTTCATAGAAGGGAGCGGGGTGGGCTGTCACAAGGAAGGAAATATCTTTAAACATACAGTCAAGCTGACTCCGGCACAGGTATTAACTGTCACAGTGGGTGAGGTTTAACTTTAAGGGATCGCTAATGTGTTCACAACACATTATTGCATAAAACAGCATCTTGCGGCATAAATCAAATGCACACGCAGAGACACAGAAAAATACATGCCAATTGTTTCTAATCTACCATAAACCACTTTCTGAGAAGAGAACAAGCCATGTCACAGGGATGGAGGTAATCAAATACAGCCCACAGCAATTTACATTGAATAAATGGCCTTTGTATTTAGACGCATCGTGTTTTGTTAATGGAGTAAATAGTACATTATTATAAACCAATGTACATATTCATATTCACTCTGCTTACAGCCAGATGCCTTAGTTCTTAACAGTTTATATGCTGTAAATGTATATTAGATGCTAAAACAGGCATTGGGCACCATGGTGATTAAAGGCAGACAAAAATCTTCAAGAAGAGTCCAAACTAGGCCAATCTTATATACACTGACTTGTTCTGGGGTGTAAAACAGGGATCCGAACCTACAGTTCATAAACCCGTATAACATGTATACAGCTAAAAGGGTTAGCATGTAGCCAGATTTGCTGCTACCCAGCGCCTACAACCAATCACTGCATTTTTCAGCAGGACACCCCACCATACAAAATAAAGAGACGTGCTACTAAACAACACAGGTGCATGAGTGGGTGTCATGCAGGATCTAATAGGCCGTGGGCAGTAGGAGATGACAGTGTGGCAAGATAAACTATTTTACTATTCTTCAACCTACTGTTCGTGTGCAAGAGTTCAACAGCGAGTCTCACCTGATCTGGGCTGAAAAACAGGGGCTTAGTAGGCCGTCATGCCAGGAACAAGCCGAGCTCTCTGTGGCTGGTCTCTACTGCTGTGCATCTGAACTAAAATAAAAGCTAAGTGCACCACGGAAAATGATCCAGGCGGAAAACTGCGGCACAAGCTGCTTATGACATGACATCACTTGACATGCTCTCTGCTTAGATGGACAATTCATACATGAAAATGATATAAAATCATAAACAAGCTGCCAAATCAAAAGTAATGCAACATTTCTTTGCAAATAGCCAAAAAGTGCTAAAAACATTAAAGTCTTTAACATTAAAAGAAAATTTAATTAGCAAAGCATAAATTTAAAGAAAGTTCAATAAACTCATGACAGACCACATAATCCCTCTGTATTTTTTGTTACTAAAGTATATTTAGTCATTTTTATATATTATTTTGTTTATACCATGCAAAAGGGGCAAAGCTCCTTATTAATCAGACACTTTTACTGAAAGATTAAAAGGATTTTGAAAGGGAAAGAGAATGCCATAAATTCCGGCTTATAACGATTTCATGTCTAGAAGTTCAATTCAGAATCTGCATGCAATCAAAATGACAAAGAGTGAATGTGTGTGTGTGCGCATGTGTGTGCGCGCGTGTGTGCGTGGCAGGTGAATGCCGAGGGTTAGCGCCCTGATGGTGTTGCCGTTGTTAGTTTTCTCCTTTTTTGTGTCCATCTTGTTTTCCTGTTTTAACCCCCCTCCAGTGTCCATCTGTTAGTTCAGCTCTTTCTCCAAACAAGAGGTCGTGAAATTCCCAAGACTAATTACTGTGAGAACACATGCAGACGGGTTCGGAGCAAAGCCTGCCTGTCTCGGCACACCCTGCCGCTCTGGAACTGCTCCCAGGGGCCTTTGTACTGAGACTCGGGCGCCTCCGACCATAATGAGTGCACAGTGTACTGTGACATATAAAAGTTTTAGTTTTTAGCAGTGTTCAGTGGCAACATCCCAACAGAAACACTGACCTAATGAGGAAAGAAGAGAAAATGAGAAAATATCTGATGTTTTATCCATTCACTACCTGAAAACTGTATCCCAAACAGTGGGCTTCATTCATTACTTTGTATTACAATATCTGCTTTATTATCCATCCATCCATTCATTTTCAGAAACCTCTTGTCCTATTCAGGGTCGTAGGGGTCTGGAGACTACTGCTACATTATCACATACTTAAAAATGAAAAAAAATAAATAAATAAAAATCACTGTATATATATGCACAAAGAGGCCCCAGTCAGAACATTGTATACCCAGCATGTAAGGACAAACCATCTCTTCGTGGCAAGGATGAATAATGCCAGAGAGCTCACCCGGACCCTGTGTGCATTACGAGACACCAAAAGACACACAAAAAATAACATCGAAGAAAACCGAGAACCGTGAGGCTCTATAAATGAGTAACAAAGGGAAATGCTAACTTTTCAGCTTCTACTGCACGACTTCTGCAGATGCTGTAAATAAATATGCTTGTCCAGCGTAAATGACAGATATGTCATGGCTGATAGGGGTTGTGGCAGATTTGAAATTGGTTGGGTTAAATGTCAGAAAGGGATGCATGGTTATAAACAATTTTTGTCCATTTCATTTTATTTTGCTTTGTCAACTCTTTTTGGAATGATTTTCATTTTGTTGGAAGAATCATGTAACTTTCATTCATGATTTATTTTTGGAATAATAAAATGCACAAGTTACAGACACTGTCTGGTGGAAGTGTGTAAAAAATGACTATGGGATCAGCTTTTGCACAGCTTGTGTTTGCATCAAAAGGCCAATACAATAACTGTAGGATGTTCTGCACGGCCATTAGAGCTTCATATAGCCAACTCCTTTAGCTGCTTGAAGTATCAGTCCTGGCATTAAACGCACAACAGCAGCATCGCTCATCACATGAATCTTTCAGAGCTTTATCAACAAGCCATGTAATGCAGTTCCTGTCCAACAGCTGGCTGATCAGAGCCCTGCAGGCCCCGGGCGCACTGCGCCGTGTTCCTGTGGCGCCTGCCAACACCAGTACTTTGATCTCTGCTTGTGTAACAGATAGGTCTGGGGCCGGGTCCTAGCTGTAAACCTACCCAAATGGCTGTTGGGGGGGTG
>JAODLD010000021.1:1560410-1583985 GCA_026781065.1 Mormyrops boulengeri
GGTGGGAAGAAAAAAAACAGGAGACAGCCGGAGGAGGGCCGTGGGGGCGGCCTGAAATATTCATGATGCTCGAGTGGCATTGATGACACACATTTCTTGTTAATAAGGACACAGACGGGTTCGTCTCATCCCTGTTTGGGTGTAAAAGAGAGACGGGGGGCCGGGGCGTCTCAGATCGGCACAAACTGACGTGTCTTTTCATTTCCCTCGCCCGGGGAAAACGGCTGCACCCAACGATCACTGACGACGTCGTCTAGAGCCAAAATGTGGGCAGTCTATGTTAGCACCCTCTTCCCATTTTGGGACAGTGGGTTCGGCAAAGAACAGACACACACAAACACCCTCAAACCACCTGTTTTGTTTTGTTTTTATCGAACGTTTCATTTGCAAACCTCCTTCCACCTCTCGCCTCCTCGATGACGTTCACGCAACACATTCCCACACAAGAAGAAAGAAAAACCTGACAGCGATTGGACTGCCATACACAGATTGGATTATCTGGCGTGAGCGGCAGCACCCATTTATATGTAAGATCGGTTTCTCCTTTTAGCGTGTAATGTAATAGGTTATGATTGCTGTTAGATAAGGCTGCCCTTGATCAGCCAGTCAGAGAGAGGCTAGTCTTATGTAGCAGGTCACTAATTGGTCGAATTTGAGCTTTGTAAACACATGTGCCAACATTTCGTTCTGGCAACAATAAACATGGGTGAAAGTCATGTCTTTGATAATTTCTCAGTTCCCAGTAATCTGAGTAACTACAATGTAGTTTAAAAAAAATACAGATCATCAGTGTAAGACAGACGCCCATCTCGAATAATAGATTATTGTTCTGCAAGTCAGATATGGCTGTTGTTTCTAGAAACGTTAACTAGGATGAACATGTTCAGTACATAATCGTTAACTGAAAGTCACCCATCATACCGTGATCACTCAAGTTCCGTGAGTTTCACGTAAGTTTTCATTAACTTATAAAATATATATAATATATGTATTCTTTTCTGAAATGTATAGTTAGCTATAGTAGTTGCAACAGTAGTTGCAGGCTTTATAAACTGTAACATTAAAACCACCAGCCTCATACTGTGTAGGATCCCCTCATGCCACAAAAAACATGTTTGACCCATTGAGGCATGGACTCCACAAGACCTCTGAAGTTGTCCAGTGGTATCTGCCACTAAGATGTTAGCACCAGATCCTTTAAATCCTGTACGTTACAAAATGGGGCTGCCATGGATCAGACGTGTTTGTCCAGCACATCCCACTGATGCTCAATCGGATTGAGATCTGGGGAATTTGGTGGCCAAGTCAATACTTTTTCATGTTCCTCAAAACCAATCCTGAACAATTTTCACAGTGTGGCAGGATTCTTATTCTCCTGAAAGAGGTCACTGCCATTGGGGAATACTGCTGCCTTGAAGGGGTGTACTGTACTTGGTCAGCAACAATGATTAGGTAGGGGGTACATGTCAAAGTATCATCCAAATGAATGCCGGGACATTGCCCAGAGCATCACACTGCCTCTGCTGGCTTGCCTTCTTCCCATACTGCATCCTAGTGCCATCTCTTCCCCAGGTAAACTACACACCCAGCCGTCCACATGGTGTAACAGAAAATGTGACTCATCAAACCAAGCCATCTTGTTCCATTGCTCCATGAATTGATGCTTGCATGCCCAAAGCAGGTGCTTTTGGTGGTGGACAGGGGTCAGCGTGGACTTTCTGACTGGATGCACCCCAAATGTAACCCAGCATGCTGTAAGCTGTGATGCATTGCGTCTAACACCCTTCTATCATAGCCAGCATTAACTTTTCAGCAATTTGTGCTACAGTAGCTCTCCTGTGGCATCAGACCAGATGGGCTAGCTTTTGCTCCTCATGCACAGCAATGAGCCAGATCCCTACGTTTGCCCGTTTTTCTAGCTTCCAGCACATCAACTTTACGAACTGATTGTTCACTTGCCTAATATACTTCACCCCTGACAGGTGCCATTTTTATGAGATAATCAACGTTATCCACTTCACCTCTCAGTAGTTTTAGTGTTATGGCTGATCGGTGTACAGCAGCTCTTGATATAAGCTGCACATGAATACTTAATTAAAGAGGTTTCTTCCTGCAGTTGGGAGAGTTTGACACCAGGAGGGACAAGGCATGAGGAATGAAGCAGGGAGAGAGCCATAAATTGCACAGGACACAACTGAAAAATGATGAGGTGATGATGGGTGTAAAGACAGGGATGTCTGTCAGCTATAGCTAGCTTTGATTGGCTATGAATGTCAGACACTGTACATACAAACCAGACTCCCAGATGCATTATTACATTATTATTCTTATTATTTTATTGTAGTGACTGGATGATAGCTATGTTTTGGACAATAGATTTTATATCAATTTTTTTTCTTCACCATTTGCATATAAAGGAGTCTGCATAAATTTCTTAGCAGAATAGTATTGTTCTTTATTTTATAGTATTTTATAGTAAAATATCCATTTATTTGATAATATAGTATAATAGGTATAGTTATATAACATTTTACCCTATAATTAGGAGAAGTGCCCTAGCATGAGAGATAGCATAATTTATAGCTGTACTTTAGGGTTCACACCCGGGAATAACCACCCTTTAAACAAACCGATAATTATTTCAGTCTCTGAAGCTGACAAGGAGCCCATTTATGTTAATTACTTTCACTTCTCACTTGCTGAACCACCCAGGTTCAGCAGAGAAGCACCAGATTATCATAACCTGAGTGGCACCAGGAAAACATTTGGTTCTAATGTGAACATGGCATCACTAAGGAATTATTCAATTATACTATTACAGTGGCAGTATATTACTTATCGCATAAACCTTCAGTCATGTGAGAATTACATTCTTTACAGTTAAGCTGCGTACAAGTTTTACTCAACTTGCCTTTCATAAAAAAACACCAAAAAAAAACTCTTAAAGGAAATCTGATTCTATGCTCTGAAGAACAAAGTAAAGAACAACCGTTTATGAAAGAATCAAAGGGAAAAAAGTGATTTAGAAGCCAGGGGATCAAATGTTTCCTTTGTTGCGAGCCTTCAGTCAGTCAAGTGAAAGACAGATGAGCACAGGAATAGCTGGTAGGACCAGGTGAGACACAGAGAAGGTCCTCACAGGAAACAGCGAGCCCAAGAGAGGGATCATATGCAGGCGGAGAATTTACAGTTACCCAGCTTCTACCTGCTGTCAACATCTGACCCTGGCAAACACACAATACAATATGGCACAATAACACTAATGAATAATGTACAGGTAATAGACGACACACACAGATGGAATGTGTAGTCAGACACAGGAAGCATAGGATAGATTCCTTTATGGCCAACATGGAGTCGACTGATCCTTTGTTTAAGGGGACAGTAAGAGACTGTCACTTTTCAGTGTCTGTCTATCTGCACTGTTAGGTCACAGGCCCAGACATTAGCAAGCGAATTCAGATCACAGTCCTGACCAAGAGATATGGGTTTACCTGATCCCAATTAAAAAAAAAAAAGAGAACATACAGGCTGAGAGCACAGAAACCTCCGGGAGGATTATCACAGCTGAAACGAGGCTAATCCAGCCTCGAAAACACAATAATATTAATTACACCCCCACCCACTCAACCCCTTCTTCAAAGTAAAAATGCACCAAATAAACATAGCATTTAGTTTCACACTCAGGGTTATTAAACTTGCCAATTTGGCTTCTCTGGGCTGCCAAGACAAATCATATTAGCATCTTGCTAAAGAACGCTAAACCTTTTGGCTACCGCCGCACCTGCAAATGCCAGCTAAGTTCATTAGTGGGAAACGGGCTGTTAGGAAACTGCGACTCTGGGGCAATTACAGGCAGGCTCCTCGGTGAAGTCGTCGTCATGGGTGGGCTACTCAGTGGGAGCTCCTGGCTGCCTGACAGCTCATGACTATTCCGTGTGTAAAATACGCACTGGGACGGCATCTCCGGGAAGCGCTCGGTTACAGAGTCAACGGTGCCTGGCGACAGTGTTTACAGAGGAGCGGTGTTTACCTGAGGAGGCTAGAATCAAAAGGTAGGCCCACCCCATGAGGGGAGAATGAGAGACAGAGGCAAAGAAGGGTTGGCATTGTGCTCCCTACAGTCTAGGGGATGGGGGGAGGCGAGGGGACAGTGATGAGACCCCTAAGAGCTTCCATCACAAGCTCTCTGCTCACATACTCTCCCCATCCTCCTGACAAACATCATTACCAGCCGGGTCGGGGGGGGGGTGTTCCAGAGGACATCAAAACTACCTTTACACCTGTGTCAGCCTAACCAAAAAGGCAACCGACTGCAGCTTCATGTATGAATATTTGTCAGTACAGACATGTAGTGTTTAGTAAGAAACATGGCATATATTAAGGAAATCATTCATTAAATGTCAACTTTACAAAAAATATGAAGAGCTATATTAATAATAAATGACCCTCTGTGTGACATTCTTATAACAACTCATCATTACAGGGCTGAAATTGCAGGGGATCCCGAAGTCAAGTTTTTGACTGTTCCAAAACCAAAACATAAACCCTAAAAACTTGTACATACCTCCGTGACAGGCAGGCGAAACGATTATGGTGGGCTGCCTTTCGCAGACGCCATTAATCTTTCTCCTTTATCTCCTGACATGACCAAGACCCTCCCAGACCTTGAACCCAAACCCTCCGTCGGCCCGATAAGATCTGTGCCCAGAGCGCGGCGGCGTGTGGATCAGGGTTACCATCGGTATCAGTGCTCGTGTCACTAAAAAGCTACAATTCAGGCCAATGGTGAAATGAAACCCAAGCCGTTCCTGACAATTGCCCCAATTGTAGTCAAACGCCGGGAGAGAATCAGGCTCCGAGGCCTCTGCAGACCCCCCCCCCCCCCAAGCAGAGGGAGAACAAAGCACACTGACTGGAAGGGGCTCATGCTGGGAGGCGCCAGGGAAGAGTAGAACGTAGCCACAAACCAGAAAGCGTTTATGAATCCTCTTTATGCAGAAAGCTAACATGTATTTGTATGGAAACGGCTGCTGTTCAGGTTTCACATAACAATAGCGGAGAATGTGGGGTCTGCCACAAAGGAGAGGTGACACCCCTTGATGTGACAGTCAATAGTGACAATGTATCTTGAAAATAAAAGGTATTGAGATGTCAAGGTAGGCTGTTTGAAAAGCATACTAACGATTTTTAATAAACACTGTTGAAACAGGTTGAGGGCCCTTTTATAAGTACTGCAAAATAATAAAACAGCTGAATCAACAGTTATACAGAAACATGCTGATTCTTTTCCATCTTCATTTTCGGCAAAGCTAAATAATTTACTAACCATCTGAAGGAGCATTTTTGTCTATTTCAGTTCTTCTGAGAGGTAGGTTGCGTCATTAGCTGGCCTCCAGGAGAGCACAGTAAAGGATCTGTGACCTTTTGATGGCCACAGTGGAACTGGAAAGAGGAGTAGACAGGACAGCTGGGGCCCCTTGCTCTTCCCTCGTATCCTGACGCCTCATTTTGCTGTGCTAACCTTCGTACACATCTCAGCATCCAGTCAGCTGACTCCAGCACCTCCACAAAGTCAAAGGGAAGCATGCACAATGTTACACATCAATGCGCTGTCAGGAAAGGAGCCCGCCACATAGTCAGAGAACCATTATAATAATTCCAGACAATGTGAGGAGGCCATTGTTTTTTTTCCTAGGCCAAAAAATGTGGTGGAGGGTTTTCAGAATTGAGGCTCTCGACAGCTTCAAAAGCCTTTTACCTTAAAAGGTCTGGGTTTGTTTTGACATGCGTTCGTAAAGAAGAATAAGAACCAAGCATCCACAACAGACCCTTCAGACGTCCGTCTCCCACAGCGGCCCCACCCTTGACAAAAGGGAAAAGAAAAAAAACGAAGGAACTCAATGAAGCCTTTGAGAGGTGCAGTTACCTGAGGAGGCTACACACAGATCTGGGCCGTTATGTCAGCAGTGATATCTCAAGTGTCTTCATCCAGCCAGGCAAAAGACAGCTCTCAAAACACACACCCCCCCGGGAACGGGGGAGCAAGGGAAGTCAATTAACCCCTCAGGTCCCAAAGTCCTGACAGCTGCGAGAAGACGCCATTTTTGTTTTTTCCTCAGAAACACGCCAGTGTATTATTTTTTTGTTTTGTTTTGTTTTGAGACCGAGTGCTCAGCTGCTCCGGCAATACAATATAAGACAACCTATTTCTGTCAGTCTCTGAGTAAAGTAGGGTAACCCTCTGGAGGAGAGGAAGCTCTATGGCAGAAAAGCGCCTGCCTTCATCTACACATGGGCTCACATCTGAGCAGAACGCTAACAATGCCGAGGAAACAAAGGGGCTCAGCTCGGCGCGGATCTTAATTAAGCCGCGTGCCGTGAAGACAACGGCAATGAGATTCATCTCTGTTTCCAAGGAGCGTTTCCTGCGTCGCCCCAAAACATCGCTTCATTGTTTCATGGAAAAATGAAGAATCACTGTTTGCTGCAAAAAGCCAGGATGCTCCCTTGTGTTTTATTAGAGCCAGATATTTCTTAATGGATGTCAAGAATGGCTTAATATTGCACACATTCATTCTGCCAAAAAGTAAAACACAACCATTAATATTCCAAAAAAACAAGGCCACTCAGCAGGTAGAATATATAAATAAACCACTTAAATGTTTTTCAAAGTTTAGATACATGAAGAATATACAGTTATTAAAGCAGGTTTAACAAGATCATGCACAAAAGCTACCTATTACTCTACAGCACATATATTAGTGACCATAACTAACCTATTTACCATTTAGCCTATGCCCTGTTCGGTGGTGTGTTTTGCCAGCTCTTTCTTACAGATCTACTGCAGCTTCCCCAGATTTGTGAGACATTTACACTGGGATGAAGTTTGGGCTTTGACTCAGCCATTCCAAAGCACAACATGCCTTCCTCCTTGTGCATTCTTAGATTTGTTGTAATGTTTAGGATCATTGTCATGTCGCAGTACTCGTTTTCATTGCAACTTCACAGATTCACAGATGGAGAAGCTGGCGCCCTTCTCTGGAATTCTGTGGAATGACTCTCCGTTAATGATTCCCTGTATGAGCCATTCACGTCCATGGGAGATTTATTTTCATGCAAGCCATTCCAAGCGTCGTGTTTTTAGTTTTAGCCATCTTAGAATATCTGTCCTGGAACCTTTCTTTCAAATATCTGAAGGATAATCAAAGCAATAATTTGCAAGATGTCTTTTATAACAAAAGTGTTTAACATCCTTGCCTGAAGGAACTTGGATGTGGTCCTTGGGATCTTTTGAATATCTCACATTGTATTGTTTTGGTGTTCTGCAAGGTCATTTTGAAATAAGATCGCTCCCAGGTCTAGTCAACATGGTCTTTCTCAACTGTAAACTAGAGGGCCGATGAACCCACATTTTTTCTAACCTTCTCCTTCTTGATGATCCCTTACAACATTTACAATTCTTCCTGAGCTGTAAAAGGTTAATGCACACCATGTTGCTAACACATACAAACAAGACCAAGCTCAACAAGTTCTTTTTCCTTCATATAGGAGAGGACTACTAAAACTTTGGTGTGGGGATTGCTTCCTTGATTTGCTAATTTAGAACCCAGTTTACACACCAGATTATGCTCACTTCATTGACTTGGCTGATGGACCTTGCAGCTCACTAATTATTGCATATGCAATTACTCTTATTTGCCTATTCCTTGTATTAAATGCATCAGTCCCTCTTAACACCACAAGGAATACATAACTATGCAACTGACACTTTTGCATGGCGACTGTCCCCATCGCAGTTTTGATACAGGAAATAGAATAGGGATTTTCTAGAAGTTTTGTGAAAGCCACAGATGATACGAGAAGGCCCGCAGATGACCCGTAAAAGTTTAGTAACTCATAAATGCATAAAGTATATGTACAGTGCTGGCTTGGACACAGCAGCCTCTCATACCATATCTCGCAGTCACCTCACACTGATCTATGTATCCCATGTTTCTTGCATCTTTTTGCTCTTCTTGTATGCTCGCGTCACTCGGCAAGGGAACCAAAACATCTTACGCTTTCTACGTTTATGCATTTTTTTCAGATTGCGGGGGGGCCTGTGCCACTAACCCCCACCATGTGGAAGGGTGAACTATAAGGCATTTTAGTAGAAGAAAAATTTAACAATCACTTTTAGAAATATATACAGGTCACAAACTTTTAAGCAGCACTATGCTATATATAAGCAGGGTGTGGTTGGGAATTTGAGCTTTGTCAGTTATTGGAAACAAGACCATCTGCTAGCCTACATAATTTAAATAAGGCGTAAATTTGTGAGGAAGGTCTGGGATGTTTACATCTGCATAATTTGTTTGCACGGATGATGCCCTTGTCAAGGACAATGTACCAGTACATTTACTTCATTTTCAGTGAGGGTTAAATCACCTTAGACTCACATTAACCGTTTCATTAAGAACATGTAATTATATGCTACAAAAATAATGCTCCTTCTCATAGTATTCTCAGCTCACCTTGGAGGATTATCCCTGTTTCAGCATTATTACAACTGGTATAACTTCAATATCTCATGTTAAAGCAAATTGGCAGGGGGCTCATTTTTAAAATTACAGATTGATCTACACAACCACAAAAGATTAAAAAAAAAGATATTTTCTCCACTTTACTGACAACACACTATTCTCTTAAGTCAAAATTTGCTGCCCTTTTATCCTGCCTGATAAGGAGATGATTCCAGTCTTTCTATACATATTGCTTTATAGTGGCAAGTATCTTGCTTCACTCTTCCATGACAGACATCAAGATTACAGAGCGATTATAAGCAACTCAATTCTGTGCGGCATGTCATCCATGTGAGCGACTTACAATCGCATTTCATTAATTCAGCTTCAATGAAGCCTCATTTCAGGCCTCAAGAAGCTTAGGATTTATGTGAAATTAATAACGTAACAGATGTCTTTACAATTCGAGTCGTCTGTGTTGAAATGTGACAGGCAATACTCGTGGGCAAAGTATCTCTTAATTCCGGATATATAATATACCCACTGTTTTGTGTTCTAGCATTGTTATAAGGCAAGTCTCAACACTCTTTCACATCGATATGCTGCATGCTAGATGTTCACGCAGAGAGTGTAGACAGATTAAATCTACCTTTGATAATCATTCTGAGAAGATGGGATGCAGGCAAGGGAAACTTCCTGAGACTTGGTTTCTGAATTCAGTCACATGTTCCCTCCCTCAAAGCAGGGTGAGATGCAGCTGTGCTCACACAGCATTATAGTGTTACAGAGAATACGGGGAGATGCCTTCACTGCACAGAAGCCTCAGGTCAATTTGTCACCCCCTAACACTGGGCAAAAAGAGTCTGAGAGATTTTTAAATGCAATTCCATTTTTCTTGTCTGCTGAATAATACAAGATTACATTACATCATATATTTTTTATTTAAATCCATTTAAAAAATAAGATACAATTAAAACCAGAGTAAAGAGTAAATAAAGGAGGAACGACTCAGACTGGTAATGTATTATTGAGCCATTTTAAAACCTACAGTTACATAAAGAATTTAATATTTAATGTACCAATATTTTTTCAAATGAGGCATTTAAAATAACCATTGCTTCTATTTTAATAGGATCCTACTTAATAATGTAAAATCAGAAAGGAAGTGGTTTTAAGAGTGATTCCCAAAAGGTTTATAAGGATTTAAATCCAATTTTTATCAAAAATATTCCATAACATTATTCTTTTTTTGAGGTAGTTAACATTTTTATGAGTCAATTAGTCCATAAACAAAACACGGAAGAATTACTTGGTGTAAAATCTATGCTGATTTTTAAATTTTTTTTATTTCAGGTTTTCGGTATTTACTTACCGATAAAAAAATAACTCTTGATGACCTCTTGGTAACGATTGCACATTGTGAGGTCACCAAAATGTCTTAATTTATGCTCTATTCTGGAGTTAAACCTCAACAGTACAAGAGCATGTTTAAGTTTCACTGCTACCCTATTGAAACTGTAGGTTGGCTGGGGGTGCAGAGTGCACACCTGAGGTAATGATTTACTGACAGTGGATGCTGATGAGGGTGGGGGCGACGTGGACGTGTGTGAAGGTCCCCAGAAGGTAGCCTCCATGGTACGACCTGGCCTACAGGGGATCGGGATCCCTGGGACGTGGGACTTGGCTACTGGCCACCGTTGACTGTACTCACTGCACTCATCATATGAGGACAACATCAATCTCCTACTCTCTTCTGACACTTCATTTATTCCCGTGTTCATTTGTCACGTCCCAGGTTGCTCGCGTGAATAGAAACTTTTGCCCGTGATGGATAGCATTTCAAATTAAGACAAAAACAGAGAGCTGTACCCAGCCAGAGATGCCATTTCTTTTTCTTTCTTTTTTTCCCCAAAAGCCAGCTTTTACCAGGTTCCATGAGTAATGTTCTTTGTGGTTATCATCTGTCGGCTGTGGATCACATGACACGAGAGAGAGCAGAAACACACCCGGCCACCTTTCCTTACTGCTGTTTGTTTGCTGTGCTGGAGACTAAAAAAAGCACAGAATTGTGGATTTTATTTAAAGGAAATCCCCTTAGAGATTAGCTATTCAAAGGCATGCAAATTACATTGCCATGTGATGCTTTACAAGGGGATTGTATTCATTTTAAAACGAATGCTTAATTAACTCATTTCAAAAAGAACCTCTCTGTTTACACAATGCACATTAAGCAGAGGGAGCATTTCACAACAATGGGGTTATAATATAGGAAAAAATATAAATTATTTTCTCTCAGTTTCCTTAAGACATGCTATAGCTGTACAGCTACAGGGCAAAATTAGCCATTGTAAGTTTTTCCTTTATGGTTTAATATTTCATCGCCTCCAAATGAATCCTATATTATTTGATTTTGAATTAATTAAATCAACTGCCAATTAATCAAATGTGACTATTTAAAAAAATAACATTTTTCAAATGTTACATAATGACCTTTTTTGAGCTATTCCCAGTTGAATCACAAGTCAAGGTGAAGGTTTATACACAATGAGTAATCATTATGTGAATGTCAATATAATTCCATCACACACACAAAAAAAAAGAATATGTAATAAAGTTGCGTAGACAAAAAAGTCATTCATTTGAAAAAGTAACTGATTCAATATTCAGTGCATTTCAGATATCTTAAAATATGCAAAAAAATGATAAAAAAAATAAAAACAATAAAAATCCATTATGCTGGTATTTTATGGCAACTATGCTGAAATCACTCACATAGAGCAATTCAGATCCTGTCCAAATGGTCCACATGTAAAACAATATTGATTCATTTTGTAAAACCTGTTGGGCAATCTGCACAATTTGACCTACAAATGACTTCCAAACCTGACTGTCTAAGGGCAAAATGAAAATAAATTAAATACTTAGACATTGTAACATGGTGCAGTGTCAAACACTTAGACATGTACTGTGCAATGCCTCTTATGTGGAAATGCTGGAATAACCCTTTGTCATTAAAGAATATTAAAATCACTTTTCACAACTCAACAGCAAAAGTATATATATATAAACCAAAAAGCAGCTTTCATTAGAACTGTGGCAACAAAGATATGAAAGCGAATTTGCTAAAAAAAAAAAAAAAAAAAAGAATTTTGTAGGTGAAGTCATCATAGATTCAACTGATAAAAACAGGAAATGTCTTAAAATTCAGGTATTGCATCTGTTACTAATAAACATTCCTTACACATCCTTAGACCTCACTCACGCCACAGTAATACATGTTCCAGTTCAATTCTCTTAACCTTCTCTTTCCTCAGTGGCCAAGGCAAAATTTAAGAGCTTTAATTTTCTAATCTCACACGTCTCTAGCTGGACCTAAAAACAGGCACACAATGCTCAAACAACAGACGATCAAATTATTATATCTTATTATTTCTCATGTGACTCACTGAATCTCAGTTTTAAATCTTTTTAAAGATGTTCTTATATGGTACCACTAAAATCTGAGAACTCTGCTGGAAAATATTTTTCGGCAGAGTGTTAAAGAAAATTGAAAATGGTCTCAAAACTCTTTGCCTTGATAACAGCTTCAAAAAACAGCTTCATTCCGAACATTTGTATTCGAATGGTCTGGAGATGGGCCGGACCAGGCTACCAAAAGGTCTAGCACAGTTCTGAGGTGTGTTTTCAGTCATTAGCTTTGTGCAGTCTTTAATTCTTCAACAACAGCCATAATCCCAATGGAAAGGCATGTATTTCAAATATGCATTGCATATAGCCATGCAGGTTGAGATTGCCAAGGTCATCAAGAGGAAAGCAACCCTAAACCATGACACTGTCTCCTCCATGCTAGACAAATGGAATCCACTCAATCTCCCTGTCTTACAAGTATGCCGGCCTTACAAGTGATTCCAAATGAGTCATTGTGACTCATCAGTCCATAAGTCCAGATAATAGAAAAGTGTATATAGTTTAAAGCACAGTTAACAAAGGTTTCAAGCAGGCATACTTAAAAATTCTGATTGGTACTTCATATATGAACAGTCAGACACAGTACAAAGATTATAAAATAAAATGATGCGTAGAAAGTAAAACTGTCATATAACTAAATTTTCATTTAAAAATTCTGTACTGTCACTATGATAGACAGACCTAGGTATCCAAATAAAAAGCATTAATCAGTTAAAATTATGTAATGACACATTTGAAATTCAGTCTCCCACCTATGTTTTTTATAGCTTTGAAAACATATTTCAGTAACTACAGAGAAATTCTCAAGCGGATACAGAACAGGGATGGGTAGACACACAAATACTGCACAGGAAAACAGATATAACGTGACTGCCCAACGCAGCATCTGTGCTTAATAGGTACAAAACAGTCAATCAAAGTTTTGCCCACATTTGAACAGCAAGGTCTGGGGGAAATGGAGTAACAGAAAACACCATTCATCAGGCCTGTCATTTATTAGGTTCAGTTTATTATTTTTAACTTACATCCTTCAGAGGTTCATCCTTATATTTCACAAAATGTCCATCAATCTGCTGTCAAGACCGTCCAAGAGATTTCACAGTTCAGTGACGCTCGTGTGCATGTACAATTTCCCCCCCAGATTGCACACACCTAGAGAGCTTGCAGCCAATTCAAATCACTGCCGGAATATATCTGCAAGTACATACAAAGCCCATCAAGAAGAGAAACACAACTCTGGGTAATAAAGAGTGGAATCCATTTGTGTAATGCAGAAAACCTGCGTTCGTTGCTTTCTATTCCGTATACACTCTGCAAGTTGACATTCTTTCCCTCCAAAGCATATTTATTAGCTACAGAAGGTGTTTTATCGGCAGTTTTCCAACTGCAATAGAAGGAACAGGCTGCAATTTGTTAATATAATCTACTTTTCTCTCATCTATATGAAATATTTGCAATCATAAACACAGCAAAGTGCTACTCTCCTAAAGCGAACGATGACTTTAACGGCAAATGAATCTCATTTAACACATGGTAGTAGTTACATGAGCAGGCTAATGCTAGAAAATCATCAGTTTTGAGAGAGGCGGTTACTTCATCCGCTACTTTTCATATATTGATCCAGAGCACATGCCCTGTCCAGCATACAGCACACTTTTGACATAAAGTTAGAGTTCACAAGACAACAACACAGTTTATAATAGAACCATTCATCAACGTTAAGCATATTATGTGAAGTCATAAGAAATTATATACTAATACAATATATCTAATTACCTGAGTCAGATTTACTTCAGATATTCATTTCAATGTTTGTCAAACAAATGATCTAAATCCTTTTATCAAAGTTTTTTTTTTTTTTTTTTTTACTTTAGTCTCTGTCACATTTAGAACGCACTGTATTTATTGAGGTTTATCTGAAAAGTACGTCATCTCCTTTTTTGAGACTTTATAATGTGGAAATTACACACAAAACACCACTAAAGCTCAGGCAAAAAGCTCAGTTTTCTGCCTGCTTCCAGATGGTTAGTGCCCCTGAGTGAAGAGCCCAGGGTGCTGGGCTGCTGTGAACTCAGCCTCAATCTGCAAGCTGAATTCAGGGGCTCAGTGTGACCTGTTGTTCCAGCTCACGCCAGGCACAAGCTGAGGCACACGTGCAGAAGATGGAGGGGAAGCGGCCGGAGTGACTTATCGCACCTCGGAGGACCCAGCCATTTCCTGTGCACCTTCACAGGGGCACACATCAGTCCTGCAGGCACGTGATTCCAATAAGGAACCATAATGAACACCAGGCACCTAGCAAGGGGACAGAGAAGATGAATTGCCAAAAAGGGGGGCCCGGGCATTCAAATCATCAAGGGGAAACTGTTCAGACAAGCTGTGCTTTTGCCATTTGCCCAAGGTTCTTGTTTTTATTTGGAAGGGAAAAAATATACATCAGTAGGATACTTTCCCTTCTTGGAACATAATTGCTGCCCTTGTAGATGGGGCTGGAAATTGGAGGGCAAGGGTGCCCCCCCATGCGGAGTTAAAAAATGACAACTTGTGCTCTGTGGGAAAGGGGGTGGGCGGGGGAGCTCCTGATAGGCCCCCGTGGGAGACTTTCCACTTAGCCGTTTCCGATATGTGTCCGCTAATCATCCAGGAGGGCCCTGACGGGTGCTACTCGCCCCGCCCCAGGACGGAGGTGCGGGCTCTCCAGGCACACCAAGCACTCAGTGCTGCTGCCCACTTGAGAAGGCATGCTGGGACACTCTCCTTTCAAGTGATATCCAATACAGGCTTTCTCCTTTGGTCTTCACACAAAAGGCATCTTGAAATGATTATCTGCACCTATGTGTATGCCGCTGAACTTTCATAATGCTGGAAACCCTTTTCTTTGCATGCAGTGTTGATGCTTATCAGAAGTTTAATTGGTGGATCGTATTGAAATATACTGTGAATGACACTAATACATTAAATTAACCATGGATGTCATTTCAAAGAAATTTATAACAATACACAAAATATTGCATATTTTTCCAAACCAACCTATTTATAGAACATGTAAATGTTAATTATAAATATTATTAAGTAATGTTCCATAATAACTGGCTAAGTTCTCCTTGTTTGAATACTCAGTTGAATTTTATTCCACGTTTAACTCTAATACTTTTTTCCTTGTTCTTTTCAAACCAAGTATTTTAGTTTGAACGTGTCAAATAGATTATGTATGTAACAGTAAAGTGCATAATGTGGTGAAAGTGTTTAAAATATGCGAGGGTTCAGATATTTCTACAGCTAGCACACAGGAAGCAGAGGCTGCAGCGTGGTGGTGCAGAGATGAGGACCCAGCAAGCAAACAGGCTACATCCTGTCAGGTGTGCCTGGCTACTGGCTGCCTCGTCCCTCTTGTCAGGCTACAGCGACGCCTGTTGACTGGACACCTACAAGGCAGGAGGTGTGAAAGGCAGCCCCCTCCAAGCATTCAACAGCAGTCAGCAGGGCCTGCTGACTGCAAAGCAGAGCATGGGATAGTCAGCACCATTCTGTGGCCGCATTAATGGGGAGACTTATGAAGAGACACACAGGACTGGGTTTTCCACACTGGAAGAAATTCAGGGTGAATAAATGAAAAGTTAAGAGAAATTTCTGCTTACAAACAAACAAACAAAATGAATTTCTACAAAATCCTTTAAATCAGAGCTAGATAAGATCTTACATATTTACTCAGAGCTATTAGTTAAGTTCTGCCCAAATGAGCTTGATGGGCCAAATGGCCTCCTCTCGTTTGTAAATTTCTTATGTTCTTATGTAAAATACAGCTGAAGAGAAAAAAAAAAACATGCTTTATGATTTTCCAGCTGCAAGGTAGGCCTCCGGTGGCGTGCTCAGCAATATGGCTATATGGCATTAGACCTGTCTTGGATTTGTCTTCCTAAATGAAAAAACCAGACCAAATGATGACCTGAGGACACACAAATCTCATACACACACGTACACACACACGCAGAGAGAGAGAGAGAGAATCCACGTATTCATATCTCCATTCATTTCCATGGGCATAACTCTAATCCCAACTATGACAACCGTAACCCCTACTCAGCCATAACCTTAGTCATAAGTAAACAAACAAAATACAAGACTTTTGGCCTTTTCAGTTTTTTGATTGCAGTCACAGATTTTTATGAAATTGAGGACATCCTTATGGGGAAAAAGTGCTCACAAGGTAAGAAGTTCCAGGTTTTTAATCACACAATGGGGAAATCTGGTCCCCTCAATGTAATAATCACACACACACACACACACACACACACACACACACACACACACACACACACACTATTTGTAAATATATATTTGTGTGGACTCTCAATAAAATTCTATGGGGAAAACTCTCATCCCAATATGATGACCTTAACCCCTACCCAGCCGTCCGAGTCGTCAAAATATCAGGTTCTTATCACAGTGTGGGGGACATTTGGTCCCCAATATGTAATATAAACATGATCCACACACACACACACACACACAATTAACATCATATATCCCATTGCTGTTTAATTTCTGGATGGCATGTTAATCACACAAATCACCCCGACCTTAACCCTCAAAATAAAAGTCATTGTCCTTGATATATTACTGAGATATACTGGGATCCCATACTGGGATTATATTATTATTGATACAAGATATTTTATTTATTCATTCCGGACAAGAATCTCTTGCTTAATAGCAGAATATGACCGTGGGATTTATCTTAGTAGACTTAATACATACAGATGGTCAAACAGGAAAAAATAAAATTGAAATATTAATATATTTGTCTTGTATAATATGAAATACGATTCATCAAGTGAACGGATTATTGCTTGATGTATTACCATACTTAGGAAGGAGACAATGTTAATTTGTAAAGGTTCTAGGAATAATAGTAATTCTACACTGAACCATATAAATGAAATTTGAGACATCTATTCTGTTCGCATATTAATACCACAGATTAGTGCTTTGCATTCATCCCAATGACATAATGAGGAAGGGACTGCATGTTAGCACACTATGAGGAAGTCTGTGCCTACCACCAAATAGCAGAACAAGAAAAGCGACAGATAACTGTGCAATATGAATTTATTTTTATAAGCATCCATGATATCTGGCTTTAACCTGCCATTAAAACAAGATTAACTCTCAACCTGGGTTCCTTGTTACAGGGTCCAAGAAAGGAGAGGTGATACAGTGATTTTTAGTGGCCACTCTACTGTCCCCCATTTATTCCCGCCAATAACTTTTTTTTTTTAATCCGGAAAATGTTTATCACTTGAAGAAATAGCACACTATCTGGTGCTCAGATGATAAGTCCACCAGGCCAAAACCTTGCTCTACGACAAGCCTGGACCGAAGGATGCGGTAAGACAGTTCCGGTCCTGCTCAATACCCTGCGCTGTCCGTAAAAGACAGAACGTCCCTTTGCCCCAATGGAAATGGGCCACTTCTTTTAGCTTCTAGACATTCCTCTGGATTTCAGGCATGATGCAGAACTGTGGATTTGCTTACTGACCAGGAAAGCACATAAACTGTGACAGTCCTGTTAACGGTTATATTTGGGTTGCAGTCAAAGATTTAACTCAAACTCGAGTGCAAGTTTTGCACAGTTAAAGCAGAAGAACGTTTAACTTAGCTCAAAGGTCACAGCTGTAACACAACGAACGAATTCAGGCCTGACATGCAGGTTGTTACTGACAGGGAATGGGAAACACATGGAATTTTCTATTTCAAAAAAGCCCATATTGAGGCATATTAAGAATTTACAATATTAGTCTATCCAAGATGGTGATTGAAGCATGTCTTCTGTCAGTAGAGAGGAGATTTGGATCTAAGATCAAAATTCATATTGCTTAAGAATTCTGCATGAAGCAGATGTGCTTTGATTCGTGCAAGTCATGGAAATCACATCAAATGAACAGATTAAAGGCAGTTGGTAAAACATAGATCAGCAGAGAACTGAATCTCCCAGGTCTGTTTGGCTTTTGAATTGCTGTGTTCAGTGACAGGAGAAAAGGTATTTTTCAAAGAAATCTCTCACCTCCTTCGTGAAAATATAACATCTGTATCTTGCATCTGTGTATCATGATAAAATTACAATATTACAAACTAGTGTATGCACTTAACAGAAATCTGTTAATTTATCTGTAGGGATCAATATTTCATGTTCAATAAAATTGGACATAAAATCATCAAGTTACCTTCTTTACTTGAATAATTTGAACAAATAATTATTTAAAATATTGGTTTCTTTTAATTTTTGTATTTTTTCCTGAATTGGTTTTTCCTTCTTTTACCAAATTGTGCTGACATTTTCTGATATAAGAAAATGCTTTAAGTTTAATGCCAACCATGCTTAATCTAAAGCCTTGGTCGTTATTGTCTAAGAATGGGACAGCATTCCGAATAATCCCAGTGCAGGACTCTGAGGCTCTGAGGCAAATTCACCATCAGCACACACAGAGTAAATCGACCCAAACAATCCGGTCCACAAACAAGCACTAGGCCTTCATACAGATGGTATTCATCACTAGTGACACTTTCTCTAAGATTACCCACTGATCACACTTGGGAAGTATCAAGGCTTCCACTGTAAATAAAAAAATTAATCTAAGTTATTCTTTGCCGAGCTGCAGTGCATTATATTGCCAGGTACTAAGACGATTCCAGTTCACCTCCAGTTCTTCGCAAAACAAAGATCTGCATCGGAGGCACAGGCTTTATAGTCAAAATTAAGTATTAAACTATAAGTAAACAATCAAAATACACAGTTCGGCAACTGCAAGACAGAAACAGATACACCAACCCAAAACACAAAGTAATGCTACTAAGTCACAATAGTCAACACAGAAATTCAGGCTGTTTACAGAAACCTAAGTGGGAAAAAAAAAACAATTTACATGCAAATCGAAATTCACGATTTCAATCCCTTCATGACTGTTTCTCTGTAAATATACATTCATTCCCAGACAGACATTTACTTATCACGAATCAGCTTTACAAGACTCAGTGTTAGTATTTGCAATAAGAGTAGATGTACCATTTAATCACACCTCAAGAATGATGAAAGATGATGCTGTGTCGTTCAGTGGACTTGATAGCATTATCAGAGCATGAAATACAGCCCCACTTTAAAATGACAGGGCCAAGGATTCGTATGCTAATGCACATTACATCTGCAGCAATCTCCCGCTACATACAACCTACTATATATACAGTATATTAAAATGTTCTGTCCCAAAGCGTGCATTTTTTTGGGAAATTCAGCTTAAGTCTCAATAAAATCAGAATATAAATCTTGCTCAATTAATCGTAAATAGGTCTCAAATAAAGCAACAATATTATTATTGTTGTTAGCATTCAAACGACATTATAAAAATAGGGTTTAAAATGAATAAATAGGTGACCTTTAAAAATCACTAGGGACATCGATGATCATCAGCAACCAATGAAAATCTTTCCCCAGTCTGCTCTGCTTCGTTATTTTAATCTGATTTTTAATCCGTTTTTAATCCTCTAACACAACTGTAATTCACAGAGGAACCGCCAGATGTCCACCTTTTCCTTCCAAAAAACTTTCCAACTTTTTTTTGGCTTCTCGTCTTATCCAGTTAAAATTGGATGAGAAGTGCCCTAATAAGCCCAAATTATTAAACCTAATTATGTAACATTAGTGAAATTTAATAATACAAGACCCTGAGCCACTGACTCATTGTCAAAATATGCACTGCAGTAACGTATCTTTGAAAACTGAACAGCGAAATAATTAAGGCAGCACTCTGCATTTTCATCTACAGTAGTCAAGTCCAAAAATGGCAATTTCATTTTAAAAGGGTATGGATATTAGTACATGCGACATTCCAAATTAAAGACTTCATCGCGAGAATAGGAAAATCCTGTGTTCAACGTATATTTTAACCATTAGGTCAATTTCACAAATAAAGAAAAAAGTACATTTTAAAGGCGGTTATTCAGTGCTAAGTAGCATCTTATCTGACCTGACATTTTAAGCTGGAAGGTATGCCTATTTCAGTCACTTAAGACTTTTGGCCTATGCAATACGTGAATTTGAGTTGAGTTATCTTCTAAATATGAGGTAGATGATGCTTCACTTTGACTCGTTTTATTTAGGAAAAATGTGTTTACAAAGCCTCAATCCTTTTAAACGTAAACCAACACTTAGCGATGAGTAAATCACAATGGTGATTATAGTTCTGGCTGTTTCACAACTACCTAAAGGTAAAATATGATGGTAAACAGACAAAGGAATGCGACCATGCCTTCGTCTCGTATTTCATTCAATGAATTTCGCAGGATGTGGAGGCTGCGCAGTCCGACCACTTTGGAAAAACAGTGGGGAGGCTGCGCTTCACAAGTAAAGTATCGCAGAAAAATAAAAGCAGAGATCAGTATATATTATATACTAAATATCAGTTTTGCATGCCAGGCGATTTCGACCAAAGATGAAGTGTGAGACTTTCTTCCGTCCCAGGCATCTTCTGAAAGTGTTTTTGGTACAGTTAATCGTCTTCCAACAAACTTCAGCTGCGCCTTCGCCAATAATAAAGTTTCCTGGAGATGATAGTAACCCACGGTCAGACAAAGAAGTAGCGCTGGTAAGTTTATCGCTCATAAGTAGGCTCATATTTGGGAAAACATGTACAGTTGTTTTTGGATATATGCAGTGCAACACTATAGATATTGTCCTGGCAGCAGTGACACGTTACAAACGTGTACTTGTGTTCTTTAAAACGCATGCAGATGTCAGCCCTGTCAGCAGTTAACGCTTCGTAAACTATAGTGGTGTGCTTAAAAACACGGAACTATCCCCAAACAAACAAATGGATATATTAACATGTGTTTATTCAACAGGTCAAAAATGATTTTTTGTGCGGTGTACGGTAATATGTAAAGAGGGGTTATGTAGTTCTCCAGTTCTATTATATTACCAATAACACCACAGTTGCAATAAATCCAGATAATGAGGTCGGGTGTGGCCTTAAAGACACGATCCAACAAAACGCTAATTTAACTGTAACATTATCAGGCTGCTTTGTTTTAATAATCATGAAGAACATCACTGTAAAGTTTTAATTTCTATAGTAAAAGACGCACAAATGGTACATGAAATAGCGAGTCACGCTGAAGACTGAAGCAAAGCTGAAGATTACACTTTGCCTTGTTGTATCCTCAAGTCATATCTGTATTGTCCCAAGCTTAATAGTGAATATTTGTGGATAGCATCTGAACTCTTTTTGTAAGGCCATGTTAATTTCCAGTTGATTGTCCATCACACAGTTTTAGTCAGTGTTAAGACCCCGTCTAGGAAAAGGCTGATATACAGCACAAAGAATACACTACAGGTTGTAACATCAGTCAAAATGATATAGCATAACTTATTAATAAACAATAAAAGTAGTAAGCCATAACATAACAAATATACTCATTAATAGTTTACATTGTTGGAAATGTATCCTTCTTGTCGGATCATTGATGTTGGCTCACATTATTAAACCTGAAGTTGAACGTAATTAGCACACATATTTTTGAATCTAGCTAGCTTGTTCCTATTAACGTGGTTTACAAGCTCTGTGAATTAACAGATGTTTGGCGACTAGTGTGTATTTGTTTGGTTGTCTGGATACAAGAGATGACTCCTAATCCATAGGTCTGATTTTCACTTCTAATTCTTATGATATTATTTCAGATAAGGTGCAAATGAGTAGTGTTCTCCAGAGACAGGAAGCTGAATATTTCACAGTGCAAACATTGCTAAAACAACATTGAGTCTCTTTGTAATTTCAACATACATTTTTAAGGGTAAACTAGTAATGTTATATTACTACTTTCGATTATTAAAAAAACATACCATGTGTGCCTTGTATAGCAGAATATTAACACTGAACAGAATAAGATGTAACAAAACAGTTATAAGCCAGTCTGGGACTTCCTTTCATGTTGCTGCCTGTGTCCATCCTGTTCATTGTGCACAGCTCTAAGTATGGTTTGTTTCTCCACAAAGCGCTACCTCAACAGATTCTATGGATGCCCAAAAGACAGATGCAACCTCATGGCACTGAAAGACACACTGAAGAAAATGCAGAAGTTCTTCTTTCTGCAAGAGACCGGTGAGATAGATCAGAAAACTTTGGAAATCATGAAGAAACCTCGTTGTGGGGTGTCAGATGTGGCCAATTACAACTTCTTCCCAAGAAAGCCGAAGTGGGGAAAGAATGGAATAACCTACAGGTAGGAATATGGATCAAAAAGAGTATTATTTTAACTTGATAGATGATTCTTCCGGGGTTGGCATGGTAGTGCAGTGGTTAGCACTGTTGACTCATGCCTCTACGACTACGGTTTGAGTCTCTACCATGGCTTCGTGTGTATGGAGTTTTGCATGTTTTCCCTGTGTCATCATGGGGATTCCCCCACAGGCCACAAACATGCTGAGATTAACTGGAGTTACCAAATTGCCCATAGGTGTGCATATGTGTATGAATGTGTCCAGCGATGGGCTGGTGCCCCATCCTGAGTTGTTCCCTGCCTTGCACCTGTAGCTTCCAGAATAGGTTCCGGTCCCCCAGCAACCCCGAGTAGGACACGTGGTTACAGAAAATGGATGGATGGACAGACAAACATAATTCTTTGAAAATAGCATCCTGCCAATGCAAAAAGGACAAACAACATACAATGTGTTTTCCTTGGAAATGACTTCTGAAAATTTACAGATTGTACTGTTTTTTTCTCCTTTTTGTTATTTGCCAACTCTATACTCTCCAGACATTTTGCGTATTATGTGGTCAGCTAAGGAACAGCATGACTAATGTATTTCTGCAAAGAAAAACATGCCAGCTCACAAAAAATGTACCTCAGTGAGAAGCAAATATGGGAGAAACCAAAGTGTGCAACAGCACAAGCCACTGAACATTTATAAAAGCTTTGAAACAGATGACTCAGGCAGGCAAAATAAAGTGCAGTTAGCCAATAGATATCCAGTCTGCTTCAGACCAAAGAGGAAAAAGTATCTGGCTCTCAGTCTCTAGACATTAAATGTTTCTAAGTGTATTCAGACTCACATTGTCAAATATGCTCATATTAATCCTCACTCCTTACAGGGAGACATTTATTTCAGAATCCAGATACTGTCATATAGATGCTGTTTTCCAAAACCAGTGATTCTACATGTTAAGTAATTCTAAAAATCATTAAAGAGTGTTCATTAGTGACCATAATGGAAATGCAACCTACCCTGCAGGATTTTAGGATACACACCAGACCTAGATGAGGAGACCATAGATGACGCCTTTTTCAGAGCATTCAAAGTATGGAGTGATGTCACCCCACTGAAGTTCACGCGCATCATGGACGGAGAGGCTGACATAATGATCAACTTTGGCCGCAACGGTATCGCCTCCACTTTTAGAATAAATTAGATGCACCAGCATAATGTTTGGGCTTCCATGGAATCTGCGATTAGAGTCTTGGACAAAAGGAAGAACTGGAATTTTCTGTCCATGATGGTCAATAATTCAGTGTAAAATTGATGTTATATGGAAACCCAACATTGCGCATGATGC
>JAODLD010000021.1:1584085-1607225 GCA_026781065.1 Mormyrops boulengeri
CCCCCCCCCCCCCCCCCCCCCCCCCCCCCCCCCCCCCCCCCCCCCCCCCGAAAACAGATACAAAGACACAGAAAATTTATGTTAATTTCAGGAATTCAGACGGACTTGTAACTGTGTTTCAAGTGTCCATAGTTAAAGCTACATTAGCAAAAGCAGTCATTTTCACAGATGAACAAATAGCATACTGTGGTCTGTGTAACCCCAGTGACCTTGCCTCGGGGGTGTTTGCTGTGGCTGTTCAAGCCCCCAAAAAATAGACCAGACAATAAGAAAGCATTTGCTTACACTGCCCCTTGTTACTGTATGAACCCAACTAATGTTAAACAGGATAGTTTTCCTTGGCAGTAGTCTATGCGAGTTCAAATACCTATTACAAAGGACTACAGATAATGTCTGTGGGATTCAGTGAGATCGGCCATTATTTTGGTGCTTAAGAAAGATAGCAGTGCCAACAGTTTGTGATCCCACCTACAGAGCACGGTGACGGGTATCCCTTTGATGGAAAAGATGGCCTTCTGGCACACGCTTTTGCCCCTGGCTCTGGCATTGGGGGTGACTCCCATTTCGACGATGATGAACAATGGACACTGGGAGACGGACAAGGTATCCAAGCCATTTAACCATCACGCTGAAGACAGTCTTGAAGTACCTTTTACAGAACACTCCAGCTTTACTTGATAAATAGTAGATTCAGGATCTACTATATCTGTCACATTTGAGGATCTGTTTAAATACATGGTAACCCCAGAGAGTACATTCATATACACATATACTATGTAGAATGTTTTATTTGCTTTTATCAATGGCTGGATGAACATTCGTTTACTAACTGGACTCATCCTTCTCCCCACCACCTCTCGATGGCTCGTCCTTAGTTGTGAAGGTGAAATTTGGAAATGCTGATGGTGAGTTCTGCAAGTTTCCCTTCCTCTTCATGGACAAGGAGTACACAAGCTGCACAGCCCAAGGCCGCGACGATGGCTTCCTCTGGTGCTCTACAACCTACAACTTTGATGAGGATGGGAAATACGGCTTTTGTCCCCATGAATGTGAGTATACCTGGGACTCCAGGCACTACTATGTTAATATGTAGTTGACATTACAATGTTTTGCCCAAGTTTTTAAGTGATACTAACCTAAAGGGACTGTTTTTAATGTAAATACCCATACCTTTTTTAAAAAAATAAGTTGTGTTCATGCAAGAATCACACTGGGATGCGAAACAAGGTCACAATAAGTAAAAGAAATCATTTTTTTCTATACTGTTTGGAGTCTTTTAAGCCAGATACCGCCATCTAAAATAGCAAGTGATGTATAGGAAAAAAGAAAAACAAAAAAAGATAGTTAACTTCAGGAAATTAAGTCCAAATCCGTATGCCACTTTTTCAGCATTACAGAGTAGAGGCTGGGATTTACATTAGCCTGGTTATACTGTATTATGACTTTAAGATAATTTTGTTTTAAAAGTAGTATATGGGTTATTTCACTGCAAATGTTTCACAAAAGTGTGAGACAGCGAATTAGCTTACTGCTGCTTAGCCTCTTACTTTAACTGAAAAGTTCAGTTATAAGATGTATAAAACCCCAACTGTCCAACGTAAACATGCAGCCTTAGTTGCAATGTCAGCAGCAACAGTGTCCAGCCAGACTTCTGAAACCCTGATACACAGCAGAAATAACACTACTTAGTACATGCACAGCTGATTAGCTAACAGGTACAAAATCTTTCAAATGTAGAAATTAAGATGAAAAGAATCTTCCAGTAAAGCCAATGAATTGTACATATAAACGGTGACACCCAAATTCAGATTTCAGGGCTGGAATTCAGACACAAACAAGAAACACTTAGACAAGAAAAAACTGCTCCAGATTTTTAATTTGATTTAAATGTTACGACACTATGAGGAAATGGGCTGCATAGTCGTGGTCAGTACTAAGGGCCAGACCATGATAGTATGACTTATCAGGATGCAATATTTGAATTTTTTTTCTGTCGTTCTTTTTCTTTATAGGGAAATGGAAAGATTGAAGAATAACAAATTCCATGCTACTTACAATTTAGCTAACAGTGTAATTCAGCAGATAAACAGGATTAATTGCAGCTGAAGACCGTATGGAGGCTGAAACGCCCAGAGGGACAGTAAACAGGAGCCCCGTGTGTGTGACTCTCTCGGTAACGGGGACCTTCTCTTCAATGTGCCTGTGTGTTGCAGTGTTGTTCACCCTGGGGGGCAACGGCGATGGAGCACCCTGCAAGTTCCCTTTCATGTTCCAGGGGACGAAGTATGAAGGCTGTACCACAGCAGGTCGGGATGACGGGTATCGCTGGTGTGCCACTACTGAGGACTACGATCGCGACAAGTCTTACGGCTTCTGTCCCGTGACCGGTAGGTTGGGAGCAATCTGCTCATCCTGATTCACAGGTTATCCTGCTATCCAAAGCAAAACACCATAACTGCATATTTTATTAATTCTGAAGATAGGACTAAAATCGGGTTTCTGATGGTACTTTTCCACTGCCACCAAGAACCAAGCTGTACCCAAGCTGTACCACAAACTTGCAGTTTTCCATTCTAAAGTATGAGACTAGTACCTGAGCTGTACTCCTGCTGACATGGCCCTGCTTACTAGAAGGGCCAAAAGCGTGATCAAACTGAACTGGTTGCGTCATCACCTTCTGATTGGTCAAATGCATAGAGATACTAGTGTTCTGAACATGGATTACCTGAAGGAAAAAGGGTATAAAAAAAGTACTATAGTGCAGCTGAAAGGAATGGATTCATAATCCAAATTTGCACAAGGGAATGCTAATTCCATTAGCTGCTAACATAACAGCGATTCTCTCAGATGTGCTAGAAAATTAGCACATAGTAAATCATGTACACCGCGTGAACAGTAAAGTGTCTCTTTGGTTTTACGTCACTGTCGCTCTCCAAACCAGGCAGCGCCTTTACTGAGCTGACCCTTTTACAGTGGAAAACCGAAACAAGCTGGAATTGCACTGTAACTAGTCTCTCTTTGCAGTTTGACTTGGAAATGGCTCAGATCCTATATGCCAGTGAAGAAGTGCCATCAGGCTTTGTTTTATCTTCTGACAAAATATTTTAGTGCAACTGTGCCTGATTATGTAGAAAACAGTATCATCAACCTACCTGCTACACATACAGTGTACAGTGGACAGTGGTCAAACTTTGAAGCCCTTTTTCCCAATTTCACTGTCAGCGTAGTTACTGGGTTTCGTCTTAGTAGTAACTGGCGTTTGAAAAAACGCAAATAAACTTTCTTGCGTTCTTCAAAAACCCACTGATCCAAGCTCTGTCGTTATGATTTAATATAAACAGAAAAATCCTGAGGAACGGAGATGGGCCAGATTTCGTTATACAGTTGCATGGTTCACTGTGTGCAAGGCAATGCCAACAGTCACATGAGCAACACAAACAGCACGTTTATTAGCATTGATAGCAGTGCTGTGTTACTTCAACTGAACGAAAGGAAGACCACCAAAAACAAAACTGCCACTAACCCTGCAGCAGCTCCTGAGGACCCAACCCACAGCTATTCTGGAAACCATTCTTCTGTCCTCTGATGTGCTGCTTCACCTTAAAAGCAAACACTAAGTCCGTTATGCACAAAGTGCTCTGTTGGTCTGTGCAGCCATGTCGACCGTCGGCGGGAACTCGGAAGGGGCTCCCTGCACATTCCCCTTCACCTTCCTGGGGAACAGCTACGACAGATGTACATCTGAGGGCCGCAGCGACGGGAAGGTGTGGTGCGCTACTACACAGAGCTACGACGACGACCGGAAGTGGGGCTTCTGTCCCGATCAAGGTAGACCTTTACATTTTATTAATTTACAAGATGCTTTTATCCAAAACAACATACTGTTTTGCAAAAAGTAGAGTCAGACAGTCCCCAAAGCAATTTGGGGTTAAGGATCTTTTTCAAGGGCCTGGTGGTGAAATCACTCTGCCAACACTGGAATTTTAACCAGCGACCTTCTGATTGTGGGCGCAACACATAGATGATGAACCTTCTGCTCTGCCATGCTTAGACTGACAGACATGTTCATGTCATGACCTGCTCGTCCGATCCTCCCGTGTGCCACGCCCCCTCATCTACCTCGTGTGGAATCCCTGTGTTACCGGCTGTTTCTCATTGTTGTTAATTAGTCTGATGTATTTAAGTCTGCGTTAGGTATGTTTTCCCCAGTCCGGTCATTAACGTCATTTTGTCATTACGTGTTCTCTGCCTGTTCCGTGGTCCTGCTTGTGTTTGCCCGGAATTAAACCCCTTGTTTTCCCGATTCCCTGAGTCCTGCCTCTGCTTCCGTAGTCTGTACCTTGCGCAACCCCTGACAGTTCATCCACTGCATGTGCAAAAACTATATGTACATCTGGCTTTCATCAATTTTTCTGCAGGTTTGCATGTATGCATGTAAGCAAGCGTGTTTCTGTGTGTCCTCAATGCTGCAGGCTACAGCCTTTTCCTGGTGGCGGCCCATGAGTTCGGTCACGCCCTGGGACTGGAGCACTCCCAGGACCCTGGTGCTCTGATGGCCCCCATCTACACCTACACCAAGCATTTCCGCCTATCCAGCGATGACATCCAAGGCATCCAGGAGCTCTATGGTTCGAACAATCAAAGTGCAGTAGATGCTTCTGTTGTAGCCTTGCTTGAGATTATAACCCTGATAACACTACCAGGATGAACACACAACATCCTGGGGGTGGCACCCAGACTTCACGCAGTTAAAAAGTGTTCTCTTTCACCTCAGGTGTCCCAACAGACAAACCCCTCCCACCTACCCAAGGTCCCGTAACTCCCATGGACTTTTGCACAGAGGATATCATCTTTGATGGAGTGGCCCAACTCAGGGGGGAGACTTTCTTCTTTAAGGACAGGTAACCAAGCTAAAGGCATAAAGACATGATCACATGATCATTACTGCTTAAAATAGAGGTGTATAAAATGAGGGACTGGTGCATTTTTTAATTCGTTACTCTCTCTCTCTCTCTGATTTTTGCCTCATCATCAAAGTTCTAAGCTAAACTCAGCCCAGCTGTGTGGGTGCCGTTTGGGTCTGGCGTCCAAAGCAAACAGCTCTGTGAGCCTGGCCATCAAAAGGCAGTAGTCATGTTGTCCAGCCAGTCACGCACAAGCCCTGCTTGTTCAATCTCCACTTTTAAACATGTGCCTGAAATTTTTATATTCTTGATATGTCCGATTTCCTTGATTTCTGAATACTCACCATCCAGAGCTTCACTTGTCTGAGTCTGAAGAACAAGAAGCCAATTCTTCTATTTCCAAACAAAATTTTTGGTTATCCATACATCTATGTCCAAATGCTTTCAGTATCCCCCGTCTCCTGAAATCCAAATGACTTTCGGTCTTTTAATAGTATGTGAACTATCTGATTGCCTTATTGGATTTTAGGTATTGAGTAATGAGGAATCTGAAAACTCAAAATTCTCTCTTTGGAAGAGAGACTCCTCATTAGAGCTGGGCGGTATGACCAAAAATATATATCATGGTATTTTTCAAAGTTATATCGGTTTCATGGTAAACGACTATTTTTTTTTTCTTTTTCTAAAGTATGACTGGGCATTTACCACATTTTACAGGATTTTACAGGACACATTTTTGTTTTATGTTTTTGCATTGTTCCCACATTAACAATATTATTTTATTATTAGCCAATCCGCTACCTTAATGATGACTGTCGTGTTTGTTGGCTAACTGCTTATCAATAAACGGCTAATGTTAAGGTGTGCGCTGGCCAAGTTAACATTTTTGATGTGTTTAATAGTTCAGTGTTGCTGGAAAGCAAGCTTTACTGACCTCGCGAAATTTCTCATAAAGACCGGGATGTCGGTATTTAAGATGCTTTGCCAAGTCTGACGTGTTACTCGACTTCGTCGCCACAACTTTGTAGCACTGTTTGCATAGAGGCTTAACGACATCCTCAGCCTTTCCATGCTCGTCTGCAAAATACTTCCAAACGGCACTTTTGCGTTTTTTTTTTACTAAAGCAGCTTGTGAAGTGCCTTCGACTGCAGCATATGCCATGTTCAGCCAACTCGGTATGTGTGTGTTAACCAGTGCGAATGCATTCAGCGGCTATTGAGAGGAGGGGAGGGGTTGCGTGAATGTGTGTGCGTGCATGCGTGCCTGCACTGTAATGGCGCTGTGTGAAGTGTGGCGAATGAGGCGAAAACCGCACTGTTGGTATCAATAATGGTGAAATTGAGTATTTAATCAGATACGAAATTTTAATATTGATTAGTATCCGAGAATCACTTTTTTTGACAACCGCAGTCTCTCATTATTTTCAACTCCAGCATCAGCTATATCTTCCGTTTCTGATCTTTCGCAGGACATTTTCCAAACAATTTCCAGCTGCGCCACTTTCCGAACGTTGTGTAGGCTATTTAAACCGGTATTGCGGTACAAGAAAAATTCATATCATAGCAATAATAAAAAACAGTTTTTGGTATGAAAAGGTATACCACCCAACACTACTTCTCACCTCAGAATTTATGCCATAAATCAAAATGTGACATTTAAATTTTTATCCAAATTTTGGCCTATAATGGGATGGATCCCTGCTAAAAGTGGACACCACTGTCTAGGAGCAGATGTGTTTATTTTCAATATCAGGTATTAGATTTGAGGATCAGTGAGGGACATGAAGAAGATAATGACAACTCAAGGCTCTATACATAGTGCCCAACCTCATTGCTCTAAAAGCACACTTCTACAGCTATTAGAGTCAAACATGCATGGCGGTTCTTCAAATCTGGCCTTCTGGAACCCTCCCAACACCCCCTTCTGTCTTGCAGATTCATATTCAGATCTGCCAACTTGAGGGCCAAGGCCAATGGGCCGATGTTGGTCGCCACATTCTGGAGCGAGCTGCCGGAGAAGATAGATGCTGCTTACGAGAACCCATTGGAGGAAAAGTCTGTGTTCTTCTCAGGTAACACACATTTACCGCTTCAAGGACACAATATGCCTGGAAACTGCTCTTGATAATCAAAACGGTCTGCTACTCTCAGGGAAGGAGATGTGGGTGTACTCAGCCAGCACGTTGGAGAGGGGGTACCCCAAGAGGATCTCGTCTATGGGCCTACCAGCAGACCTGCAGCGTCTCGATGCTGCCTACTCATTCAGCAAGAACAAAAAAACCTACTTATTTGCAGGAGATAAATACTGGAGGTACTGTCGATGAAGTATTCTGCATTCCCTCTTCTAAACACCTCTTACCCCTTCACATTCCTTTCCAGAATTACTGTCTTTATCGTTCAAGACAACTTCTGTTATTCCAATATACAATGTAACAGTTAACACAATAGCTTAGTTAGCATTACATGGGCTCTAAGATGATCGATTATTTGATTTGGTAGAAGACTGCTTTATGTTCTGTAATTCTGCACCTTAAGTAGGAACACAGCCTGTGGGTTATTTATGACCTTCACAGGTACAACGAGGCAAAGAAAAAAATGGACCCTGGGTTCCCCAAGCTTATTGCGGACTCCTGGGGCGGCATCCCTGATAACCTGGATGCGGCCTTTAATCTGAATGGAGATGGTAGGTGGAACTGGCTGGGCTATCTATGGGGGGTGGCATGCAGAGCCTGAGCGAAGGTATGGATTCCTGAGGTAAATAAAATGGCACCAACCATTTCAATGGCTTGCTCTCACATGCTTGAAGATGACTCTGCAGTCCTGTCCCTCTGTCAGGGCTCGGCTCACCGAAAAGTGACGACAACTAACTGATGTTGAGTAGGTCAATAAGTACACAGAGTTCTGAGGTTTTACCATCCCTGTCCTGTGCTAGACCTCCACTCACACTATGTACAGCCACTCACCAACCTCAGCAAATGTTTCATAGAGCATGCCTGTGCTCGCTCACAAAGCCCCCTCTGTTGGCTTGCTAATTAACCAGCGCCAGGCATGCTGGGTAGGGGCCGCTATGCCGGCAGTCCATGATTGGATCTTTTTACTCACACTACCTATGCTATCGCCCTCCCCTCCAGGCACTATGCTAACACTATGCTCACACGTGCAACAATAAAAAAATTTTAGTGTGCATTAAACAGACGTCTTGTTGAATTCCTTCGGAGTGAGTCAGAGCCACCGGGAACATGTCCGTGTTATGGCCACAGATCTTCACAGCACGGGGGCCCGTCATGTCGTTTGCAGGGTACAGCTACTTCTTCAAAGACAAGCACTATCTCAAGCTGGATGACAAGAGCCTCAAGATCGTTAAAGTCGGCAAAATCAAGACGGACTGGCTGGGCTGCTGAGCAGCGCGGCTGCGCCTCCCCCAAGCTCCCCCCCTCCTGGGTGACCTCTTGGAAAGGTCACTGCGGTGTGAGCCTAACACTGGTTACGATATGTACTTATACTTTGGAGTTCCAGATTGGCCTGTACAGCAAACCAGTATAATCGTGCCATTGCTTTATGCATTTAAACTATTGGAAGGAGAACTGAATCTGAAGACCATTTCATATAATTTAGCAGTTTTTACTTTCAAATAGAAATGCTCTGTCATTTTATTTTTAGATTCTTAGTCCTTGCCAGTAAAGTTACACAGACCCCATGTAAACAGTGTAAACAGCACTATTTGCAATGTGGCATAAAGGTTCTGAATTTCACTGGGATTAAGCACATTCATGGTGGTCCAGCGCTGCATTGTGACTGTGTCCAGAGCGCCAGTGCTTGGAACTATGGGACTATTGAAAAATATTTTCCAAAGAAGTGTTGTGATCTGTATCACGGTATTATCAAATCTGCACGTATCTCCTTTGGAAAATCATCCAGGTCAAGGGCACGGGTTGCCTGAAAGTTATATATAGTATCTCACATGATGGAGTCATGACAAAATATACCATTAAAGTATTGTTTAAATAGTTATTTGTATTATAGTTGTTCCTATTTGTTAATTTTTTGGCTAAATGCATTTTTACAGTATGCAATATTTTTGGTAATACTGAAAAAATAAAATCAGTTGATGATCATTTCTTATATCTGACTGGCATTTATGTTATCCTTTAAGCTGATTTGAAACTTATCATTGTGCACCACTGCAGAAAAATGGGTATACCCACAAGGACTGCAGCATAAAAAATTTGGCCAAGAATATAAAATTCATAATAACTATTTAACAGATGTTCCTGTGTTTGAAATTCATCATCATTTATTAAGTAAACCAAAAAAAAAGGTGATTTAGCCAGGCACATAATATACACGATTGTGAACTATCAACATCTGTATCAACATATCAACTTAATATTTCTAGAATTTCATTCTATTCTAGAAAAAATGAGCCTTCATGAATTCTGCCGTGAACTGGTGTGACAATCAGCCATTTATAAAAAAAATCACAACAAAACCCAGGAAGAAATCCATCCCTTGGGCCAGTAAAGCCTGCCCCCAGGCAGCAATCCCAGCAAGGCAAATCCAGCCACAGCTCCTAGTGCAGGCAGTCTGTATGTTCGCCTGGGTTTCCTCCAGGTACCACTTGCCTCCCACACTCCACGTATTTCAGATTAATTGCGGTCTCAAAACAGCCCTTAGCATATGATTATGTGTCCATCCAGTGTCCCATCTCCTCACGCAACCCTTTTTTCAATATGCATTTATTTTGAATAAAATGATAAGTATTATTATATGTGTGATATGTCATTGCAAAGGTATGTTTCAAGTGTATATAATCACTGGGTAGCAGTTTTATCTTAATAAGGGGAGCTAGAATATTTAAATGAACTCATTTAGAAAACTGGACAATCTTAACTCTTAAGGTGGTCTGCATAACAAGGTCTTAAAATATTACTGGAGCCTTAAATCTGGTAAAAAAAATGAATGTGGAAGGGTTCCCTTTTTCCATTTTGTTTAAGATGCAGTTAACTTGGCACTGAAACACTTAAAAAATTGGATCAAGGCTGACATCTACTGGTTAGTAATTAGTATTTACCAATGGAATGATAATCATGAAAAGAATTTAAGATATTAAAATAAACTAAATGATCTTTAACATATGTAGAATTTCATACATATGCAAGTATATACAACATCTCAGAGAGACAGTAGTACAGACTCTCACGACGTTCATGTTTTTAGTTTCTCTCCATGACCAGCAGGCGGCAGCAATTATCTACCTTTTGAAAGGCATCAGCAGGGTCTTTACTATGTGCATGGAATTTGTCTTGGTGAATTTGGTCTTTGGTCTTTGGTATGTATACTATTGAAAAGAATGCAGACCAAGACCACCAAGCCAACAAGGTAAGCATTAACACTTAGGATTAATTATACATGTGTGTCTGTGAGTGTGTGGTATAGTAAGGGAATGCCCTCTTTTTTCCTGTCTAGTACCAGGACGGAGCCCCATAGGATTCAGTACCTGGAAGCATAAAATGAAAATCCAAGATAGCACAGAATTTTCCAATTGTTTGGGGCCAACATGAAGGATTACCCCATACAGAATAAGAATACCTGACATGAGTAAGTTACTCAGGTGAATGGATTATAATGCTGCCTCAGTAAAGTGATAACATCATCAGATGATAAACATACATCTTAAAGCTGTCTCTCTGTGCTGGTCCCTTCTACACCTGTCCCAAAACCTTGTTTTCCATTGGGAGAGGTCAACCATGTTTTGACCCCCATGTTCATCAGGCTGTCCTGTACACCAGGTGCTGCATAAAACCACCAAAATTAATTCTTCCAGATTGCCTGTTTTTGGTTAACTGATCGAGGCTATTATTTAACTCATCAGTAGCACTCATCACCTTGCTGACACTATACACTTCAACCTATAAGAGCCACAGAAATCTTTAAAGCCAGAGCTGTTTCTACCAAACACTGCAGCTGTTTCCACATTTCCACAGGCATCCCCTGACACCTGATCTGAATAGCCCATAATCTATTCTTGTGAGATAATAAAAGATCAGATCAATGGAGGCTTGGGGGGGGGATATACTGCTGAGTGGAGGAAAAAAAGCCCCTGAACAGGTGCGCAGCATCTGCGCAGATCAGCGGCACAACACATGTCCGGATCCTAAGAAGACTGGGAGACATAAACCACTCAGAGCATCTTATTGCTTGAGTAAGCCTTGCGGGTCACCCTACCCATCCTAATGGTGAATGACGATTCCTGCCACTGAAATCATTTCTGGTCCCCCACCTGGCTGTGATTAAGTCAATGTTTCCCAAACTGGTCCTCGGGGACCCCCAGACAGTCCACGTTCTTGCTAGGAGCTGGGAGGGAGCAAAAATGTGGACTATTGCCTTGTTCCTGAGGACTGGGTTGAGAAACACTGGTTCATGTAACTAAAATGATGCTTTATTTGCAATTTTCACAAGTATGAGTACAGGTACACCGGAACGCTCCTTTTTGCTTATCCCATTTTGCTCTCCCTTGAGATATACACACGAACATATATCTCCTTCAAGATATACACACAAACATTTATATTCACACAGCTAAGAATGAAGCCTGGGGTCTGAGCACAAGGTCAGGCCATTTATCTGGCACCGCTGGAGCATTGCAGGGTTAAGGGCCCAACGGACATGTGATTATACTACGGAGGATGGGATTCAAACTGGTGACCTTCCGATCAATGACACAGAGACCTAAGCCAGCGAGCCAGACCTAAGCCATAATGTCCCCATTATGACACACGAGCAGTATTAGTTGAAGGTAATGCTAATTAACTGACAGTCTGCGTTCCATGCAAACTGGCCAAAGTTAAGGGCCGTTAAAGACAAACTTTAATGCACTGCTATAATCCGTACTGCCCCATCTGTGGGTAAGAACATCTGAAGGTGTATTTTCATAACAGCCGTAGCATTTACGTAAATCTGTATTGTCCAGATCAGCAGTTTTAAATGGCAAACAACAGAAGCACAGGTTTGAGAAGATTAACACACCAGGCCTGGCTCTGAGCTATTTTTGGTGCTTGTGACAGGAGGGGGAAGGCATCAATCTAAGAAGAGTCAGGTGACTATAATTGTACATATTATTTGTGCCACCTGTCCCATTGTTTGTCTATGTTTTGCCAGTAATTCTAGATCAAGTATGGATCAGTTTCCCCTGTTGTAACACAAAGTTGGCACAAGGTGTTTCTGTGCTTATACTTCCCTCATAGCACAATTTCACAAACAATCCACAGGAGTCTGCATTATATATGGCACCTTATATACACAACTAACACATAATGACTGCACTCCATAACAGATTAATACTTCAGATACTGTCAAAGAAAAACAGCCTAGAAGAGGACTGATAACTCTAGCCACAACTAAATCTACCCCCGATCTGCAACTAGATCTTGGACTTTCTCAATGATAGACCACATGTGGTGATGGGAGGCAGGGTCTCTGCTGAGCTCACAACCAGCACATGAACACCACAGGGCTGTTGCCTCAGCCCTAAACTCTACACCCTGTACACTCACAACTGTCTCTCCACCCAGGACAACACTACCATTATCAAGTACAGAAATGATACAACCATCCTAGGCCTTATCAAAGATGGGGACGAATCAGGTTACAGGGAGCTGGTCAACTACATCCATGCCTATGGTGAAGAAAATGACCTTATCCTCAACATAGACAAGACCAAGGAATTAATTATGGACTTCAGGAGGAAACCCTTCACAACCTCTCATTATCAAAGGGACTGAGGTGGTGAGAGCTGACAGTTACAAGTTTCTTGGTCTTCATGTGACATGAAACCTGAACTGGGTCAGAAACACTGCTGCTATAGTGAAAACGGCCCAGCAGCGGCTTTACTTCATCAGGCTGCTAAGGAAGGCAAGACTTAGCTGTCACCCCCTCACCCCAGCCTAAAGAGAACTTACAGAGAGTATCCTCACAAATAGCATCACTGTCTGGTTTGGGAATATGGCTCAGGCAGAGAGGAAGGCTCTCCAAAGAGTCATGAATACTACAGAGAGGATCATAGGAGCCAACCTCCCATTCAGGGTCACTCTCTACACACAACGCTGCAGGAAAAAAGCCCAGAGCATTCTCAGGGACCCACATCACCCAGCACACTCTCTGCTCAGGCATAAACACTCAGCATATAACCTCAGACACTGCAGGCCGGACAGTATCATCACACGCAAAGCACGGTTTTATAACAGCTTCTTTCCAGCCACAGTCAGATTGATGACTAAAGACATAACAGAGGGGGAAAATATGCCTACATAACCTCAGACGTTCAATATTTCGTAAAGCAATGTTGGTTTACAATGTCGCTTTATGGTATGCTCAACACTGTTTTACTATAGCATTAAAATCTAATATTCTCAGATGTGCAAAACTTTTCAATGAAAATTTGTGTTTTATTTTGTTGTTTTTCCTTATTATTTTTTATTGTATTCCACAATGTCTTCTTAGTTGTCTTTTGCCCTTATTACTTATCCTGGCTTTTACTTATTTTCTTCTTTACTTCTGACTCCAAGAGCTTCGCACAAAAATTCCTATGTACCCGTACTGTCTGTGCGTGTACAAATGACAAATATATCTCTTGAACCTTTAATCTAAAACGTAGCATTTCCAAATTACAGCCAAGCTCTACCCAGTACAGAACAAATGTTTTTGTCCAAATGCACATCACATAATAAATCAGTAATGTAAACAATTTAACGCAAACATGAAATCGCAATACGGTGGGCTAACATAAACCATTAGCAAAACAAACGACAAAGCAAAATAATCATATGTACAGCAAATAAACTACAAACAACTAAATTTAACTAGCCAAAAGCAGTACAATCACGTCTGACTGCAGTTTAATCGGTTTATTGTCCCTTGCCCATTTTAGGCCCAGTTAAACACCGGGGAGTGTTGGGGGCTCAGCCGGTGTCTCACACTCTCTAGCCCAACATAATTATTTTCATTGCACTAAAATTATTCTTGAAAACACCGGCTTTATATAAATGTTATTAGTTGTTACTGTACTAGGTACTCAAGGGTAATCATCACCAGTGGGAGTCCTCAGTCGGAAATGAAGCCTGCTTTTGTTTGCCCTTAATATTACACGGCGTATGTTGAATAACAAAAAGGTAACAACTACTGGCAACAAGCCTGTAGCTAATGTTCCCATTAGATTTGATCAGATTAGTGATGAAATAAGTAGTAAACACAATCAAACTGCTTACTTCCGTCGTGATATTTCCACATACTTCCGAGCCTCTAAGTTGCTTTCGATAGCATTTTCACGGGGTTTTGTGACCCTCAGGAGACGGCTGGCGGCGCGCGGCACTCGCCTCGCCTCCCACGCACCTTCAGTCTCGCGGGGACCTGGGGCACGTGGTTAGTTTGGCGCCCCCTGGCATGAACGCCGATTATACCCCATGCCACGCCGGAGGTATTGCAATTAATACTTGTGCATAACTGATGTGTAAAAAGTTCAAATAAATAATTATCCCTATCCCCCTGCCACCACCACTCTTTTTAATTATACTAGCTAATTTTCATTAAGCTACTTCAGGGTCATTTCCAAAAAGATTTGATTTAATGTTATTCTTATAGGCCTACTAAGTAAGGCATTTGCAACTGACTTGGACTGAAATGATTCGTTGCTAAGCACACATGAAACACATATAAGCACATATACATGAAAATACATTTATTTTTCCTTTCCATACACAAACGTAGGTTAATGGAGATAACTGATTCAATGGTCGTTAGTTTAATAGGTAAGTGTAAATATTAAATCCAACAATGTATTTATTTATTGGTATTTTACACCGTGTCTATATGTGCTTCAGTGATGTTTTTCACGACAGACAACGCCGTCTCAGTAGCAGTTATAAAAAATACTTAAAAAAAAAAAAAAAGGTTGGGCAAGACGAGACGTGCGTAGTAAAACTGTCGGGGTATTTAAATATTTGAAATACTGATGCTTGCAATGGTTCATTTGCAGCATTTCAGAATTTTAAGTAACTGTGGATGTTTCAAAGGGAACAGAGGGCTACGGTATTCGTTAAGCACTTAAAGCTCAAGTGAAGTGCGGAAAGTAAGGCGCTCTAGCTCAGATCTTCCTTTTCAACATCATCTTCTGCACTGTCATTTGCTGCACTGGATCCGAGTCTCTGCCTGCTGCTGGCAAAAAGTCAGAAGCTATTTCCGAGCAGGCTGCAAGTTCCAGGGAAGATGAACATCCAGGTCCGCTCGGGAGATACGCTTTCGCCTATTACCTCATTAGAAAAGAGGGAAGTGGAGCAGGTCCTGCTCATAGATCCTAATGGATTCAGGTATGACGAGCCGACCACCGCCGCGACTCCCGACTCCAACGGCTGGCCACCGGCAACCACCGGGGACGGGGACAGAGAGACCTGGGGCAAGAAAATAGACTTTCTGCTGTCTGTTATCGGCTTCGCGGTGGACTTAGCTAACGTATGGAGGTTTCCATATTTATGCTACAAAAATGGGGGAGGTATGTCAACGAACTACTAATTTTGTTTTATATATTAGCAAGATTTAGTAAAAGCTAAAAAAGTTGCGGTTTAATTAAAAAAAACATCTCTATCAACTATTTAACACTTTTTCACTAAAATTGTTCGGGTTGCAAGGCTGAGTTATACAAAAATATTTTTCCACAAAAAATATTAACTGAATTTGACATACACTATTGGGATTTTAATTATTTAGTTTAAGTTATTATAACCTATTTAAATTTTGAATTGATTAAGGAGTGATTGAAGTCAAATACTGAATTATTTAAACATTTTTTTCGTGCGTGTCGATTTAATTGCTGTTAAATTGAGTTAAAAGTTAATATAGTGTATGAAAATACAGATTTTAAATTGAGAAGATCGCTCCGTAAGTTTTTTTTTCTTACTGTAACAGGTGCCTTTTTGATTCCATACGTCTTTTTTTTATTCATCGCTGGGATACCCCTGTTTTATATGGAGCTTGCCATAGGCCAATACAATAGAGAGGGCGCTGCCACAGTCTGGAAGATTTGCCCCATGTTCAAAGGTAAAGAATTCAATAGCCACTTCTCTTTCCCTTACTCCTAGTTATAGAACGACTGTCTTACTGCTAACAGTATTTGTTGATCAGTTCACTAAGATCAGCCAGGTATATGAAATTAAATCAGTATAAACTTCTTATATGATGTTATTCATCTTTTTAAAGGTGTGGGCTACACAGTGATCGCTATAGCACTGTATGTCGGCTTCTACTACAACGTCATTATAGCCTGGTCCCTTTACTACCTGTTCTCTTCGCTCACCACCGAGCTGCCCTGGCTCAGGTGTGGGAATAGCTGGAACAGTCCCTGGTGCACCGACCCTCAGCTTAGCAACGGCTCCCTCCTGTGGAATGGGACGTCCTACTTCAAGATCACGCCAGCTGCAGAGTTCTATGAGTGAGTGCCACAGGAATCAGCCATCATTCTAGTCCCCAGTATAGTGGATCAAGGGTGAACTAGACATCTATTCTGGAGATAATTCCTGTAGAGGCACCTTGTTTTCTGAGAATGATGTGGATGAACTACAGCTCGGTACACTGACAATGTCTCTGAACTATTGCTTGGCGCAGTGACACCGTCTCTGAAGCATATTATGGAGCTGTGGCACTGTCCCTGAGGTTCAGTAACACATTTAAGTTATTTGGGTAATTTTCATCCGCACATTGTCCTATAGTCCTTACAAAAGTCATTGCACAATCATTTGCCTATTGGTAGGCGTATAAAAAAAGGTTGAGATCCATTGGCTGAAGTTAACTAGAAAACCTCCATCTGCACATGCAAGAAATTACATTTTTCCACTATGTACGGGGTAATTGCTTCTGCACCCTGATGGAAGTTCAAAGGACGAAATGAAAAGTCAAAAACCACATCTGGTGTTATGATCTGTCTGGTGTGCAAAGCAACTGGGGGCAACTAACTGTACAAAGAGCATGTCAGGGGCAGAGTGACCATACAGGCGTCTGAATGGTAAATATCCATTATCTCCGGAATGTCTTCTGTTCCTTCTCTTATTAACTGTCAGTGTTAATCCTTTCACGGCACTAGCTAATTTCAGTTTATATAATCCAGCGGCAATCACTCAAAATCTGTAAAAGGGACACATGAACCACCTTTAACAGACAGACCCTTGGTAAAAACCCATTAAAAGGAATGCTACATTCTGCTCATTTCAGCATTGTATTATACATTCCTTAATTTTAGCAAGGGCTAGTCTCAGGTTTCCTTTATCAAATAGTGGCCCAGACACCCGCTGTTGTGCAGCAGTGATGGTTTGGAACTTCTGCTTGTGTGGCCCAGAACTGTCCTAATTGTCAACATCCTGGGTTGTAATTCGGACAGGGGGCCCGGATTTGTACCAGGTAGGGGTCCTTAATGCATGATTTGGGCACTATAGGTGCCTTATTTCATTCTGTTATTATTAGCATGTACCTACATGCTTAGGCTTGGAATTCAGCAAGCCATCTTCTTGGCATTTCGTATATAGGGAAGTAACAACAAAAAGCAGCCCTCTTGTAAGTCAGCGAAGGACTTTAGGCTTATCAAGAGCAGGACAGTAATTACCCATGACTGGAGATCCCCAGCGGTCTCTGAGGTAGGTTCTGCTAATTATGTTTATTCAGAGGCTGGCGCATGCCGCTGGTCCTTATCAGGGGGGGACAAGCAACTCGGTATGCCGGATCTTTCCATCAGACCCTTCTGCCATTGAGCAACATGTGGCAGAACGCCGTGTGCCGGGGGTCAAGGGAGGAGACAAGGCTCCTGGGACAGAGGTCAGAATTTAGCTCAGCGTAGAAGCCCTGAGCGGTGGGTGCCCAGACAAGCATCAACTCCCAAAGCAGAGTGGCCATGACCTGGTTTACAAAGTCATAAGGGAGGAGGACACGTAGCAGGAAGCAGTGCTATTATAATTCAGATATTTTTTTTATTTGTAATTAAAGATAAGCAGATCATTTCTTTAGCTAATTTAAATTACCGGTAAAAAATGGTAACCAAACATATTTAACATTTGTTTTTATTGTAATTCTTTTAGCAGTATTTATAGTGCTTGTTTAGTTAGTTTTTTATTTTCATATTTTATTTCAGTTTATGATTGTTTTTGTTGTAGATTTACTTTTCGTTAATGCTAATAACTGTTACAAGACAACTGCTTGGGGCTTGTTCCTTTTACTTGAGGTTTCGTTAACACTGATTTCAGATACATCTTGTCATCAAATACATTTTTCAGTTATTTGTCAATCATACATTTGCTTTCCTGTTGGTCAGATCAGGCAGGTGGTCAAACTTAGGTGGCAAGTGGAGTTAGATCTGCATTCAGTTAGCCTGGTTCATATGACCAGCTACATAGGCTGCTAGCTATAAATAAAAATAATGTGCTAGATGGAAAACAATGGAAACACTACAGAATACTAACAGGACTAAAGTCCCCTCCTTCATTTCTATCTGACAGCTGCACGATCTGTTTCTTCCTTGTACCTTGGTATTATGTTGCACTGATTATAACCTTGTTGCTTTTGGTATTGTTATTGTTGTTGTTGATGTTGTGGTTGTTGTTATCTGCTGGGCCCCAAACACGCAATTTGGGTAGAGTTAGCCGCAGCCTAGTTTGTGTCTCGTTGACAGGATACGGCACACAAACACACTTTGATGTGATGACAGACTCCAGAGCACATAGCTCTCTATCTAAAATAACATTCCCATCGTCAGTCTTTTTCTACAGACCTCAGGTTGTTGAATTCACTTAAGAATTTGATAAGGACCTGATAAAATATCATGATTTTTCGAATTCCTCCGGGTTCTGAAATGCAGTTAAATGTACTTTGGCCAATCTAGTGGCTGGGAAAGGAGACATGGTGTACAGGTAACATCACGGTAATCCTTTTGTTAATATCTAGTACGCTTTTCTGGCTGGCCTTGGAATTTTGTGAAAAGAACAAACCCTAGAGTACGGTCCTGTGTTTTTTTTTCATAATCTTCATTATTTTGATGCCTGGAACTATATTGAGTAGTAACCACAGCTTAGAAACAAATTAGCCAAGACTTTTTCTGTTCTTGTTTATTTACTTCCTGCTCTGTCCTGATTGAATATTAAAAACAAATTTGGCACACAGTTCCAACGGAGGTGAAAACACGACTTCACTATCATAAAATCAACAGGAAAATGCGTGTCTCTCAGCCAAACATTAAGACAACAGGCAGAGATACCATCTTTTCCAGGAAAAGAAATGCCTAGTGCTTGTCTGCGTGTCTTCTCTTTTAGCAAATCTGGCACGTGAATCTCTCACACCATTCTTTATCTGAAATTGCGATACAGAGTGATTCTCACTTGGGCTGCTGTAAATTTGCATGTGTTTGTATCTGTACAAAAGGAAGGTGTCCCCGTCTCTATCACCAATAAATGCTTGTGATTGGTTCAACACTGGTTTTCTCCTGCTCTCCCATTTCACCATGTTTAATCATAATATCAGCCTATTAAGTTACAGCTACAGTGGAGAAATTCAATATCCATACGCTCTCACGCTCTGTTTCGAAAAATATTGACTCCGATGGGCTGTTGCCTTGTCCTGAGTTATTCCCTGCTTTGCACCTGTTGTTTTTGGTATAGGCTCTGAATCCCCATGACCCTGTGTATGACAAGCAGTATAGAAGATGGATGGATGAATGAATGAATGGAATGAATGAATGAATGAATGAAAAATATTGTAAAGCTGGCAGCATATAGTTGGAGCAGGCCTGAAAACAGTTCTGCTCTTCTAACTTGCCTACCTGGATGATTTTGACATCATTTATGGAATAAATGCTTGCTCGTCCGCAGGCGTGGAGTCCTGCATGTCCATGAGAGCAAGGGGATCCAGGATCTGGGCCCGCCTCGTTGGCAGCTCACCATTTGCCTGGCACTGGTGGTCTTCGTCGTCTGCTTCAGCCTATGGAAAGGCATCAGGTCATCTGGAAAGGTACCCCACAGCAAGCACACAGACACTGGCCCAGGGTGATCGTACATCTGCATATTCGCATCGCCGTGGCTTCAGAGCTACCGTTCCCGTCTTTCTACCAGATCGCCATGCGTCTATGACTTCCAAAAGGGACCAAATACTCTCCATGAACAGCAAAAAGCTGACAAGTACTGGACATCTGAGCACTGGTTGAATTTATAATATGATGATTTGGAGTCTAGTATGAACACAGATATCAAGCTAAATGCTGAGCCTACATGAATAATTGGATTACAACCAGAAAATCTAATTTACACTAGAAAAGAATGTTTTTCTATTTGGAGGGTACGACAATAAGAAATGAACACCTCAAAATGGTTATCATACTGTACAATATTATTTTCATAAACATATTTTTAAAAAATAAAATAAATACTACATGAAGATTCAATTCAATTCCTTGGTATTTGTAATGTGTGGATGATGGGACGCCATGCTGCCGGCTCAGTGACAGCAGCTCAGCTGCACCCTCTGTCTGTCTATCTGTTCATGTGCAGGTGGTTTACGTCACAGCCACCTTACCCTACGCCATGCTGTTTGTTCTCCTTATCCGGGGCGTCACTCTACCTGGGGCAATGGATGGCATCAGGGCCTACCTGCACATTGATTTCAAAAAGCTCAGTAAGCCATCGGTGAGACACTGCCTCATAGTGGATGGATGTTAGCCCAACTTCCCTTAGCATACAGCTGTGATATTCACGTGTGTCTTAGCTGCTGTGTGATCACTAGCGCAGGGGTCTTCGTTCATCTGACATTCATTAAGGTCACTTCATGGACTTTTCAAGGAAACTGAACAGACATTCATTGTCTTGACTTGATGTACCGGATGCAACCAACGATGCGTTTTTCTTTAGGTCTGGATCGATGCAGCCACTCAGATATTCTACTCGCTGGGAGCAGGATTTGGCGTCTTGATTGCATTTGCTAGCTATAATAAGTTTGATAACAACTGCTACAGGTGAGAGCAGAAATGGATTCAGTTAACGAGCATCTGGACTAGCGGGAAGAGACGTTCATCTTCTTTGTTTTCCATTACTGTCTCTGGTAGTTAAATTATACTCTTTAAAACGTCACGCTGGGAAGCAGACCTGTGGTGTTCAGGCTGTACTGTTTATTGCCAAACATTACTTGGGGAATCTGGGGAGACGTGAAGCTGATTAATATGGCGCTTTTTAGTCTCCATAATGGCCTGGAGCCCTCAGATGTAATTTAGCATGAAAGCTCACAGCGGTTCATGTGAGATTAACCTGACGTGGCTCAGGTAAGACCTCTCAGTGCTCATTATCAGAAAATATCTTCTGTGTGGAGGCTACAGAGGGGAAACTGTATATCAAACCACTGTTCTTCCAGCTGTTTATAGTCAAACCCACTGTACTGCCCTAGTCGAAAGTTGGACTATTTGTACAGCATATCTCTCTATTTATTCATTTTTGCTTTTTGTGTGTCAATGTTGTCTTCCACAGCTCTGGGAAAAAAGTAACAGACCTCTCAGTTTATGGGTGTGTGTATATATATATGTATATTGCAAACTGCAGCCTGGTTCTCATTAATGAAGGGCTTCTTCCTTGCTTTATGGGTCTTCAGTCTTGCTTCTAGGAGCCTGATACGACTTGTCCTAGCAGTGCACTTAACACCTGCACTTAATGTTTGCCATTCCTTTTGAAGTCACTTGATGTCATCCTCTGATTCATGAGAAACTGCGGGCTAAGTTGATGGTCATCTCTGGCATTAGAAGGTCACTTCTGCCCTCTACCTGGCTGGTTTCTGGTCGTTGCCAGTATCTCCTGTTTCACCGTGTTATTCTGTACTGCTGTCTTACAAACTTTGAGCCTGGGAACAACCTGCCGTGTAGGCTTTTGCCAGCAGAACCAGGATTAACCAGGATTTTAAATGCAGATTTTAAAAAAAGTATATATGGAGTAGTCTCAGTTTTTCCAGAGCTGTATGCTATTTTGTTGCAATATTAAATTAAGTGGAAATGTAAGCCTGCGTGTTTCTAGTAAAGACTGACTTGAGTTGACTTTAGAACATCCTGAGTTTGTGGAAAACGTGACTAGATCCTGCTTCCTGTAGGGACGCTCTGCTGACCAGCACAATCAACTGCATCACCAGCTTCCTCTCAGGATTCGTCACGTTCTCTGTGCTGGGATACATGGCCTTTCGGAATGGCGTGAAGATTGACAATGTGGCTACTGAGGGTGTGTGATTCCGTACCCAACAATAGATGGCTCTTTGAGTAGTTCCACCATATCACCATAAAATGGAATATTCTACATATATCATATAGTGTTTTTTTGCCCCCGCCTCATATCATCATGTCCTCTCTTACTGCCTCATCTTTGCTCCTCCTCCACTCAATGTCTCATTTAAAGCCTGTTGACACAGGATATATTTTCTCTCCCATAGGGCCAGGGCTGGTATTTATCATTTATCCAGAAGCTATCTCCACCCTTCCAGGATCCACATTTTGGGCCATAGTCTTCTTCATCATGCTCTTAACACTTGGCATCGACAGCTCGGTAAGGATCTGAAGTATTGCGTCGACCAGCACTGACCGTATGTACATGTCCTGCCTCGGATTGCTGGCCAACCTGACGGTGTCTGCTCTCTTTGAAGATGGGTGGCATGGAAGCGGTGATTACTGGCCTTTGTGATGACTTCAAGCTCCTCAAAAGGAACAGGAAGATATTCACAGTTGTCGTCGCATCTGTGACTTTCCTAGTAGCCTTGTTCTGCGTCACAAATGTAAGTTTGCTGTGGGTTTCTTTGTAGTGGGACTTGTGTTTGCTTTCATGCCTGCTGAGAGCTTAGAGATTAAACAAATAACATGATCACATCATCCCTATATCAGCTAGCCAGAGTCTACCAGATGAAAGCCAGCCAGAATCCCTTTTCACAAATTTACAGCAGTGGTTTGTCTTTTAAATACACCTTGTGGCCATAAATCTGGATATATTGAATCAGTACTTTTTCACACAGCCATCGTAAAACTATTAGAGAACAGTGTACTGAATGATAGAGGAGTCATGTAACAGGTCAGAGTAGCTCCTATGACCAGGCATTTATACCACACACACCATGGAAAACCTTTTAAGAACATAAGAACATAAGAAATTTACAAACGAGAGGAGGCCATTCGGCCCATCAAGCTCGTTTGGGGAGAA
>JAODLD010000021.1:1609022-1621487 GCA_026781065.1 Mormyrops boulengeri
GTATCTGAATCCGTGGCTGCGTGGGCCGTCTGTGTGATTCCCTCAAACCCTAATCGCTCCATATAATTTCTTCTCCCCCCCCCCCCACCCAAAAAAAACTTGCTCTCTCCTGTATATGTCTCTGTTTGTCTTACAGAGCTAGATGAAAGGACAATTTCCCTATGGCTATTATTAAAAGACCCAATTTCACTCTTTTTTTTTAAAATGCAGTATAATTTTTTTTTAATTTGATCATCATGTTCCATTGAGATAATGTTTTAATATATGCATATTAATCTTTGGTAGAAAATCCAGTTAATATACTAAAAACAACTATTGAGAAATGGGCTGGAAAAAAAAAAATCTAATTCCGAGTCTTTATAAGACTGTAACAATGTGATGGTAGCACATTAAGACGTCTGGGAAGGGCTCACGCTAGTTTTCAGTTCGTAACTTTCTCCGGATGGCAATTCCTTCCAAATACTCACAGCTGTGAATACTATTGTCACACTTGCCAAGTCTAACGTTTGTCAATTCTTGCCAATCAAATCCAACAAACACTGATCAGTTTAAGGTTGGTGTTGGACTGGCAGAGTTTGGACTACATACACAAGTTTTTTATATCCAAGCTCGGTGCTTGAGCATTAAGAGTTTATACAGCAGTACAGTTGTATGAGCTACACACAGACAGCTAACGAAAGCAGCTCAGAGCCACTAACTGTCAAGAGTCTATCTGGAGCCTGTCATGTTATTTTAGGTTTTACATTCGCCGTCATATCTAAGGAATATTTAAATTGTGGTATATTGTGGATCTTTCTATAGTCTCTTTTTAGTTTGCCAACACATCCACGCAGTCAAAGCTGTTGAAATCAAAATGCAGTTCTGTAATGTAAAAATTTACAGAAATAAGTGAATTCATGACCTTGCCTAAACATGGATCTGAAGGAGCCACACCAATTTCTTTTCTTTCAGTTCGTCGTGGTTGCCAGTGTTGCAACCTCCACCAGCCTGCAGTATGATAACTACATCTTTCCTCAGTGGTCCAATTTGATTGGCTGGGGAATAGCAGTGTCATCGATGATTTGTGTGCCAGTCTATGCCATTTACAAGTTCCTCAGTGTGCCAGGAACCTTCAAAGAGGTTAGTCTGGGGAATGTCACTTTACTTTGCATGTTGAAATATGTTGCAGTAAAATCCACAATGAGCCTTGCTATAAATTATTTGCCATTAGGATACGGTGAAAGAAATGGCTGAAATCAGAAATAGTCATTTGTTGATTTCTGGAAATACAGGAAAAGGCCGTACCATTCCAGTTTCTTTAAACTGGACTCAGCTTACAGGGATTGTCTTTGATTCTGTGTTGTGTTATATGAATCGAAAGTGTCCTTCAGAATTTTCTATGCTGCAAAGATTACGAGAATTGTCTTTCTGTCACGCTTCAGAGGGTAGGCTATTGTATCACTCCCAAAAAAGACCATCATCGTGTGGCCAACGGTACTGTCAGGCAGTTCAAGGTGAGTATAGGTGCTGCTACGATGATATCCAGTTTAAATCACGCTCCGTAACTTTGAAAGTTAACTACACCATGAGTTCTTGTCCACCTATTTCAGTTAAAACACTGGTTAGCCATCTGACACCAGCTAGGTCCTGCTCTTTGGGATGCTGGAGACCGTGGTTCTTCCTGAAGACCTTCACGGTGAAGCTACAGTGTCTGCTTGTTTTATGAAAGATATCACATATCCACACTTCCATTTATTTTGAATGGTAATTCCTGGCTGCGTTCTTTGAGAACGTTTTGTGTTTTGCTTTTCACAATGTGACGATGTTGATTATACCTCTTACGACACTTCGAAGAATATATAGGAAACAAATATATAGTTAGCACTGGAGCAAAAGAGAGATTTATAAATATCTGGCATTGCTTTTATGTAAAATATATACACTTTTAATTAATGTATAAAGAACCAGTTCATTATCCATTTTATTTTGGTCAGGGGGGCCTGGAGCTAGTCAAAGGGTACATAAATTAGTGCATGGTGTCAGATGGCGGGGGGAAACCCACACAACAGGGAACATGTGTAAACTCCACTGACACAGACGGGGGATTTGAAGTCTCTCCACTGGAGGAGGGAGGGAACAGCAGTAAGCTACTGGACTGCAGTGCCACTGCACTTGTATGTCATATAAATGAGAATATAAAAGAAGTAATAGTCCTTCCTAAAAAAAAAAGTCCTGCGTATTTTTCAGCACAATCATAAATAAATTTAGTAGTTTTTTTTTTCTTCAGCTTTAATAACTTAATTTCCCCAGTAAGTATAGACTCTCCTTTTCACTCTAATCTCATATATAATACAAATTTGTTAAAGTGTTTTCTTCTTCCTTATCAATAGTTCTGTGTTAAGCTTGCATAGTAAAGGGATGTTTCTTTTATCGAATCTAAGGTGCCGTGAGACTTTTCAATCCAGTTTAACACGATTCAGATTTAAATCAGGAGTCATCCTGTTTTTGTACGATAAGGTATGATAGGAAAGCAACATATTATAACAATCAAGTGTGAGGGTCATATTCCTTCATTCAGTGACATATCACAGTTCGTAAACCTCATGTCAATAATAGAAACCATTTCAAGACTGTTATTTTAAGCTAGGGCAAATTTATCAATGTTACTGATATATGAGCTCTATGTGAAACATTAGAAAAGTTTTACACAACCGTGCTACAATAACAAGGTGTCCCTTTACCAAATTTCCCCCCAGGATTAATAAGGTATTCTGACTGTGATTGTGATTCTTTATACACACGCCAATAACCATGGACAGCTTTATGATGCTACATGCAGCCTTTAACAACATCTGAATGTTATTAACAGAAATATTTAATTATGCTATCAAATATTTTACTGACAGCTTGTAAGAGTTAACATCTATTAAAGTAGAATTTATTGACATATCAGAACGTTTGTAATGTATTTCACTTTGTCAGGAACAATTTATAAAATCTCATTTTCACACTTTTATCTTCTGTACAAAACTATGTTAAAATAAAGTTTTACATTCGAATTTAGACTTGCGCATAGTACTTGACTCAGTTTTTACTCTTTGCCTCATCCTTTTCTGCAGTAAGCCAACCCAGAGATAATTCTGGAAATATCTAAGAAAAGCCAGTGAATGGCATGTCTGTTAACCCTGTAAAGAAAACACCAGCTGGACTAAAATTTTATTTACCAGCCAAATGCAGATTCTGTACTGCCGGAAGTGGAAAAACTTTGTTGGCCCAGTTGCGTGTATAATGTTCATCTTTCTGTATATAAGCAGGCAGATTACATCTGTCCTATGTTTGGTAAACAGGATTGTTAAACAAAGACATGATTACAAGACAGGGGATCAGTGCACAAATAAATTAGTCATTTTTGACTCTGTGCCTGTCATCAGAAAGTCGCCAGTTCAAATCCTGAGGCTGGTAAAGCGGCTTTGCTGTTTGGCACTTGGGCGAGTTAAAAATGACTGAATCCCTGGTTTATCAGACTTTGTTATACTGACTGTTTTTGAACAAAGTACCTATGCAGCTTGTTGACATAGGGAAAGTCATATGAGTCAACCGAGCTCAAATACCAAAGAAACATTTGCCACAATTTTTTCATTTCCATTTCACAGTTAATATTCTCATGCTGAGAAATCTGGTGATGGATTCAGTGTATGCCAAGAACAACAGCTATTGTTTTGAGCTGGTCTTCATCCTTATAACACAGTGGTTAATTCCTGCAATACCAAAGAAAATAATTCTTGGTATAGGGTTTCACTGTTTCTCTTTTCTGAAAGCTGAAAATTCCCGTCTGTCAGATACATGCTCATTCGGCCATCTCGGTACTTGAGAATCCTTTGGATATAAAACATTGTGCACAATTCTCAGCAGGAGAGACTGAAGTTAAACAGAATTTATAGATGCCAATTGTCCTGTGTCTTCATATACGTTCTACGTACTCACTGAATTTATTAGAATATATGTTCAAGAACTTTATAAACTTAGCTGAAATATGGAAGAGCCTATTAATTTAATCAACATATAAAATGCATACAAATTTCACCCTTTTTGCAAAAATCCCAGATCTTATTTTGTCCCACCCTGAACATCTGAGGACTTTAACTGCCTCATCCAACCCTGATCCACAACCTACACAAAACTTCTTCACTGTGAAACAACAAAACAAAAACCAAACAGCTGAGGAGTGTTCATTAAATCAGTATTCACTCCCTTTGCAGTGATGCTCAGGCACAACCCACTGTTATTGAATGAAGTCCATCTGTGTGCATTAAAAATGATTCATGCTTTCTGGACAAATACATCTGTGTCCCACAGTGGCCCACGCAGGCAAGACAAAGACACACTCATGGAGATGAAGGAGCTTTCAGTGGTTGTAGAATGGTACAGATTAGGAGAAAGCGATAAAAAGAAAAGATTTTATTTTAAAGCAAAAGGAAACTATGTTGAACCGTAAAGAACATTAGAAATTTGTTAAATGCTGTATATATCAATCAGACTATGTGAGACTATATGATTCAGACACATGTTCTCACAACCTGAGCAGCTAAGTAAAGTCAACAAAGCCAAGGAGTCAAATGACAGAGAGGACTACGGTCAAGATGGCGCCACCTCTTGGCAGATGTCTTTGTTCACTCCTCTTGTGAAAACGGCTTTTTGTATTTTGTATCAGTCGTCATTTATATCGTTAGCCACTTTCTTTGCCTTAATACTTATATATGTGGAACATTTATATTTTTTATATGCTTATCTTCTGTGCTATTGCGTTTGGTTTTTGTTTTACATCATATGAAGTAGTAAACAAAAAAAATGTACTGCACATATGACAAAAGGTTTAAATCTTGAATCTAGGACCTTGAAACTGACCTTCAGGGTTGAAACAGGTAAAGTTTCGGAAGAAACCCTCATGCATGCTTGGCAAAGCAGCATGTGGGAGATGTTGTGCCAAAACGTTCTGTAGTCCAGAGAAACAGATAATGAATTATTTAGCCTCATTACAAAGCATTACCCCCGGTGCAGTCCTGTCACACTAACCTAATCACATAATCCTATAATCTTGTTGTTGGTGGCATCACGATATGGGAAGAACAGTGTAAAAATATAAAGAGAAAAAGACAAAAACCTGTTTCAGGCTGCAAAAGTTAAGATTGAAAAGGATATTTACCCTTCATCAGGACAATGACCCAAGACCGTGGTGACAACACTGGAGTGGGTGACCTGGAGTGGCCCAGACTGAGGTTGCACTTGGATCCTTCTAAGAAAGTGTAGAAGGACTTATAACCAATGACAGTGGGTCCCCAGGACTGGACTTGCAAACCACTGCTTTATTACTGGCTGATTGAGAGGCCATCCCAAAAACCCGCATCCACACCGGCTCTCCATGGATCAGGTTCACTACTCCTGCTGTAGTATGTGAAAATCCTAGAAGGGCAGCCGTTTCTGAGATGCTGGAATTGCCACATCTGGAACCAACAATCACAACACATTCAGAATTACTTAGATCAGGCATCTTAGCCTTTCTAAGTGCATGCCGTTTGTATTCAGTTGCAGCCACATGATTTGCTGTTGGGATGAACAGGCCGTTTGCATTAACGAGCAGGTGGCCACCGACTGTATTTGTGGTATGAGTTATTGTGCCAGTTTTAGCAACATAAATATGAACCATGGTCATTAATGCAGCACCAGCACCTTCCTACCCTTTGCATTTAGACTCGAACATTAATATTTGGACTATAAATTAGGATTTGATCATTTTGTTCATGTGACTTCCTCTGCCAGCCCCTGGAGGATGGGCTCCCCCTTAGAGTCTGATTTCTCCCAAGGTTTCTTCATACTAGGGTAGTTTTTCTTGCCACTGTTGCCTCAGGCTTGCTCACTGGGGGCTTTGTCCAAGGCTAATGTAAAACACAAATGCGCTATACAAAAAAAAATTCAATTGAATTAATTGAATTAATGGAACACATGCCACTTGCTGTTGAGCAGCCACTCTGATCTTGAAAGCAAAGATGCCAAGTGGTGTCACATAAGGCAGAGGATCTAGAATATAGAAACCTGAAGCTTCTTGAATGAAATGGTAACAGCAGCACCTCTAGAGTGTAAAAATACCACACTTCTTTCAGCTAAACAGCACTAGACAGGGGATGGTAGAAAACAATATGCTGAACATGCTTGCCGGCTTCCCCTTTGTACCACACAGTCCCATACGAGCGCCATGCTGGAGCCAAAGATGGGGATGGGGGGGGGGGTTGGTTGGGACTACAAAGCGTGTCACAATCAGAACCTCATGCAGTCATTTTCTTTGTGGAATTCAGGATGTCTTTCACAACCAGCCCAACTACAAACGAACTTGCCCACAGCTATTAAAAGTGCATTTAAGCATCACTGGGAAATTTGGAAGTCAAGCCTTTGCATAGTTTTATTTTTCGCTATTACTGCATTTGAACTGCTAAAAACTACTGCACATTACTGATGGTTTTTGAGTAAAAATATCACCATTCATTCATTCATTCGAGTTTTTACTTTTTTGCATCCGTTTTCATATTTGCAAGTTTTCGCTCCAGTTTTTTTTATAAACAAGTAATTTTGACACATCTGGTTGCGTACTCGTTTATAGACTGCCTTGTCACTGCTCCAATACTGCTCACACCTGTACCTGGGAATTCACTGGAAGCTCAGCCTAGCTGCACGTATCAGTCCTCGACTCCATCTAGGTTTGCAATGTGACATTTGTCTCACTTCTATGTCACCTGGACAAAGTGCTCTGGAGCTATGGTCAGGGGTGAAATTACGAGGTCCTGTGGTGAAGGTCATCTCTGATGCAAGGTGCAACAAAGCTTCTACCTAACCCATTCGTAGTTGTGAGATACTTTTGACAGGGATTAAGGGCCAGCAGGAGATTACTTGCGAAAACATTCTATAAACACAAGGAAAGGCCCACGCCTTCTCTGCCATCACCCATGTAAATCTAAATCAATATTCCTGACAGCAAAGGAAACAGAGGCAAAACCAAACAAGTTCAGAGATATTGGTGCAGTGCTTGCATATGATAATAATCGTGTCCTTTAGGCTTAACCGGATATAAAAATAAACAAGGCTACAATGCTGGTTTTTCAGCCAAATCTAGGAACTAGATTCCCTTCCAAAACAGGCAAATTCATTATTCTGAGCATAGTCCAAACCTGCATCTCTGTCCTCACTGGAGAATCTTCTGTGAGTTGACCACTCGGTCAGTTGGCCCTACTGCAAAAATCAGTTACACTTCCGGGCAGTGGGACGGATCACATCCTGAAAGATCCAAAACACAAGGAGATTCCCTGGAACCTGAAGCAGATCTACCAGCGACCCCGTCTTTCTGGGCTTGACGGAGAGCACCTTCTCTCGGCGTGTCACTGGCCACACGAGTGCCAGGCGCCCTACGAGTTTCACGGCCAAAGCTTAGCTCGCCAAGGCACAGAGCTAACAGGGAGTAATGAGATGTGCATTCTGGCATGCGTTCAGGAGATTCCCGAATGGTTAAGCCCAGTGCCACGTCGGATTACACAGAATTAAAAGTGCATGCCCATGACCTCTAAATAAATAAATAAACGAATGAATGAATGAATAAATAAATAAATAAATAAATACAATAGCTCATATAATTCAGTTACACAGAATTAGATCACTGCTCAATCTGAGATATAGAATATCCACAGCAAATATAAAGCCCAACTGTGTGTGTGAAGACATGCTCAGAAACTCCAGAAAGACATAGCATTCATTCTGTGCCCTTTTATTAACAACAAAGAGTGCAATCAGCACTTTGCTAGCACCGCGACAACAGAGGCTTGACTTATCAGGTGTGATAGAACACAACAGCTCAGCATCATTGCACTGCTCCAAGTCAAAAGTCAAACGGATTGTGAGCATTTTAATGATGGGACTGATAGTTCAGTGCAAATGTCAGGAGAGCGGAGAGAAGGTAACATTTTCCACACATTTGAGGCACCACAGAATGAGCTGGATGCATTCGCACGGCTGTATTTTTATCACTGAATTTTTGCCATCAAAGCTTCCCTCGGTAATCTGAAAAAAATCCAAACTCAGCTTGGCTGGATCTCTCAGCATCCACTTCATCAAGCGCTGTTTTTGAGTAGCATACCTCTGTTTAATACCCACCATTGGATGCAGAAGCCGGGAAAATTCATAGCATATTTAGCAAAAGAAAGTATCGGTGAAGCATTGGAGAATGGAGATGGATCAGAAGGCAAAACACAAAAACACAGAGTCAAGTTAGTCATAGCCCTTCATTTACTGAACCCTAATGTACAGGTAGATACTGCCCTCCAGTGGTATGACGTAGTACTTCATTTTTGTTTTTTAAAACACACTGCTAGTTTTGCTGCGGAACTACATTTTCCCCAACTGATGAGAAAGGAGTAAGAGTCCCAGAAGTAACTTTAATTTTATACAGGGATACTTTACATTTATTATACACTGTTAATTACAAAATTATTTGCAAAATCATTGCGTCATTAATACATTGTTGATTTAGGCACAGAATTTTGTTTATAAAGCAATCAAACTAAAGTTTCTTACTGTGGTGTAACGTGTGTAAAACTACGGCTGAAGACATCGAGTGACAGTGCAATTGGATGATTTTGCAAAATGGATCCTGCATAGTGACAAACCAAAATGCAGTGAGTGCCACTGGCATGAAAAACTGCATCACATTACAAGAAATGCAGAGGACTTTGCTTCGGAGGTTTTGTCTGCTATAAGCTCTTTGGAAAGGTTTCCAGGTCCCAGTGCATCCCTCCCCGGGATAGCCAGGTACATGCATAGGAAAGCGTCACAATGACGATAATGGGGACCCGAAGGAACAGACAGGTAGAGTTTGCCAAAAACTGACAGTCTCTGTACACAGATTCTGCAGCAGCTGTGTGAATACAGGCTGAACTGACAGCATAATTTAACACAGTTAGTGTTCCTACCAAACCACTGTCAGAACAGTTACTGTCATTACATGTACACAGGGCTAATCCAAGGCAAAAGGTACAGAACTCTAGTAACAAGACCAGAAATGTCAACAGACCAAGTGATGACCAGAACCTGTAAGTCTCAATCCAATACTTAAAGGAACTTAAACAAGTGGTAACACACTACTGAATGGAACTGAACATTTAATGCATGAACAGGCACTGACACCAATGGGACAGACCTTACAGACGAGAAGAGAATCACATTACAGATCCTGGTTTACCTATTAGATGGAAGCTGCCCATACTGTGAGCACATATACGTTTGTCAGACAGACACTTAAACTGTTAAAAACAACAAGCCTTGCAAAGTCTGTTAAGTAAACAGGGAACACCCAGCAAGTTATTGCAGCCCTTGGGTTAAGTGACAGATCAAGACTTCACCTGCATACTCAGCTGCAGATAAAGAGTGTGGAAATACCCACTCCGAAGACAGTCAGGACAATGACCAATAAAAGCGAAGTAGAGCCAAGCAGAAAGGAGCAGGCCCACCTCGAACGTAAACCATTCCATAAGCAATCCAAGGTTAAGAAGCTTAAACCCTGCAGCATTTAACGCAAGCCATGTTATTACTATAGGAACAGGAATATGCACATGTAGGGCATTAGTTCAATAATGCTAATGTAGCTAAGCTTGACTCTTCAACTGGAGAGCATTAGGACTGACATCCCCCCACTCAATCCCCACGTTTCATATTGCCACTCCTGCATCAGACCGTCCTGCTTGCAGAATTCCCCTCTGGACACTTGCGATGCGAACCCCTCCATGCATCTTCAAACACATGCAGAACATGCCTCACGGTCATCAGCTCGCCTTGTATAAACAGCACATTCATATTTCAGACTAACACTGGGGAGGTTCTCCTCACTGGAAGTTTTTTGCTTTTTTGTAATGACCAGATGAAGCATCATGAACCATTTGCTGTATTCTGTGACACCACTAGATGGTGCTCTCTGTTCAAAAAAGGGCTCAAAGTAAACCAAGAGCACCATCTAGTGGGGTTAGAATATATAGAAAATGGTTCATGAAGCTTCATTTGCCCATCACCACTTTTTTGTTAATGTTCCAGTTATATGATAAGCCTTCTGAAATCACAACTTAAAAACTGACATACAATTTACCCTGCACATGACATTCAAAAAACACACCAGAATCCAGAAAAGCCCCTCTTATCCAAACCAAGAAAACATCCTGCTGGTTGTGCCATCCATCCAACCTACGTCAAACCCAACCAGAGCACAGTCATCATGCGTGTGATCACTCTACCGACCACACAGAGGTAGGTAACAGCTAAAACAGTTCAGAAACCTACAAGCGATGCAAGACCTGCTCATACTCTTCATTTTCATCCACGCATTGCCTGGGATGAGATTAATTAAAGCTTTGTTTTTTTACATACTCAAGTCCCGTTAAGAGATTTTCTTGCTACTGCAGCACAGCAATGTCACAGCTTAGCAAAATATAACACCTTTGTATGTCTAAAACAACTCCAGTAGAAAACCATTCATCTTTTCAGCATTTTGAATCTTAGAATTAGAGGGTTTGATCAAACAGGTGTTCTATATGGCTCTGAAATACAAAGTCATCAGATACCAGTTCTATGCTCCAACAGGTTCAGCTTAAAGTTGACGGCAGAGAATCTTCTCTAGACTTTCTTAAACACCTGAAATAACTTTCATAATCTAAGATTTTTGTCTCAGTATTTATCTGTTAAACTAATGTCAGAGCCCTATAATTCTAAGGAGGAGGAGTCTCCCCACAGGCAGAGGATAAGAGATCACTGCTGGTGTGAAAGTGAAGCACGACAGGCTTCTGGGCCAGCCTCACTGGGACAGGTCCTGGTCCAGGTTCCGGTCCTCGTCTGGGGGCCAGTGGCGCCTGCTCTCTGCAGCTGCTGCCAGCATCCGACGACGCAGCACCACAGGGTCCGGGGCGACAGTATCACCCTCCAGGCCGTCCTCATCTCTTTCCTCTGGGGTCTTACTCAAATACCGCCTGTGGTGAGACGGGGGATTAATCAAGCAGGAAGAAGCACCCATCAGCCCAGCTGCACATCAGGCAAGAACATCAGCAAAGAAAGAAGAAACTGTCAGAGCGCCCTCTAGTGGATGTGAAAAGCAAGAATCAATGGCAGAAGATAGGAACATGTAGTGATGGCCAAATGAAGCTTCATGAACCATTTGTGGTATTTTTTTACCGCACTAGATAGCGCTCTTGGTTTGCTTTGGGGTAGGCTTTTTTTGAACATAGAGCACCATCTAGTGAGTGAAAAAATACAGCAAAAGGTTCCGGAAGCTCCATTGGATCATCACTAGGTACATGCATCTCAGGCTACTCCACTGAAGGACTCCAGTTCATATTCGAACCAAAATACAATTTAATCTGGACTGCACAATCAATGCCCCACCCCCTGGGAATGTTTTATCGGGGGAAGAGGACCTTGACTTTGCGTCACTGATGGGATTTGGAAATAGAGTACCTCTGATGTATCTAACGGTTGGAGGTATTGCACTGCAGGCAGCCGCACAGAAGGTAGGGGAGCACACAGACAGAGGGTGGACAGAAGTGCAGCCTGTAAGTGACTCTCCCAGCGGATGGCCGGGGCAGCGCAGTACCTGCGCGCTCGCTGGAGCAGCTCCTCCTTCCTCTGCAGCAGCATTCTCTGCCTCTCCACCGCCGACTTGGAGAAGCGGCCTCCCCATGCCTCCGCAGACGGTGTCTCCTCCCTCCCACCTCTGGCCCCTGTCGGCTCCTCTGAGGCTCGGCTTTCCTGGAAAGGGGCATGCTCGTTGGACTGAGGGGAAAAGCAGAGCCACTCGGCCAGCAGGAGGCAGCATTACACACTAGCGGGAAAATCATTACGCGGAATTTAGATGAACATGCACAGTCTGATCCTTCTGGATATGTCACTTCTAATTTTTCATAATTTTTTTTAAATACACAGAACAAAAAATAAACATTCAATTAAGTAAATGCCTTTCACTTGATATCAGAATTAAAATTCTATGGTAAAAGCAGTAGGAATTGGGGTCCCCAATTTAAACATGCAACTAGCCACCTATCTGTGTTGCATACCCGCATGTCCTATGCAGAGTCTCGGGCGTCTGGAACGCATCCCAAAGCACACTTAGTCACACCTATGGACAATTTTCCATTTGCAATTCACATTAGCATGTTTCTGGACAGTGGGGGGAAGTCTGGAATGGGGGGGAAACATGGAGAACCTAGAGAAAACCCCACAACGACACAGAGACAACCTACAAACCCCACACACGGAGCACGTTTTTTTACCCCAGTGCTATCAGGCTATTCAACACACAGTAACTGTGGTTCCCTTACTATGCAACTTACTTCACACTATGCACATTCACACTATGCAACTTAGCCTATTTATTATCTATTGCTGCTACACCACTCTGTCTTCCATGTCTTC
>JAODLD010000021.1:1621587-1666785 GCA_026781065.1 Mormyrops boulengeri
GAGGGAGGGGTTTTCAAGTAAGAATTTCATTGTGCTCTGTACGCTGTACTTTGTACATATGACAATAAACTTCAAACGTTAAACTGACCTGTGCGGAAAAGGCCCCTTGGATACGTCCCTCCAGAATGTTGTCAGTGGTGAGTTCTATCGAGCGTGTGAGCTGCAGGTCCTGCAGTACCAGGTGGTAGGGCACCTGGGGAAACATCTCGTGGATCTGATGAGCCTGTAGAAAATGTGACCAAGAAGTTCAGCCTTGAGGAGACAGTGATGCCCACAAGCTGGAGCAACACAGCTGGCTATGAATACTCACCATGGCATTGAGCTGGGAGTTATTGACCCGTGTCGTTCCCAGGATGCTGGTGGTGTGCATAACTTCTACTGAGAAACTAGGCAGCCAGCTGGCAATGCGAGAGCCTACAGGAGGATGCAAATACGTATTCTGCTCTGTTTGCTAGCTGGATGTTAGCGATTGCAAGCAGTACAGCATTAAAAATTACACTAGCTTGTCAGGGTGTCTATCAACCACATAACTGTCTGCCTCACCGTCAAAGTGGAAGAAATGGTTGTGATGATTGTGGTGTGGGTGAGCATCCGCCACGGCCACAGCACCCATGCCGTCATTGAGAGGCTCCCTCTGCTGGCCATCCCGCATCTGGCCGCCTTCTGTGATGCTCAATGATATGCGACAGGTGGGACAGGACGTGTCCTGCTCCAGCCAGGAACGCAGGCAGGAGCTGTGGCGGCACACAGAGACACGCCGGTGGTCAATGTGCAGGGATTCAGAGAGTGCGTTTGTCACAGTGAGGCGCTATGCTGCCGGTGCTCACTTGTGGAACAGATGGCCGCAGGGCAGCTTGCGTGCCGCCTGCATGGAGTCCCAGCAGATGGCGCAGTCGTCGTCATTGTCTGCCAGCTCTTCTGCGGTGGCCACTGCAAACCTGTGAGCACACCGAGCAGAGCACATATTAGCCACCACGATGCACCGCATGGAGAAGAGCCAAAATGGATGCCCCAAAGGAAGGTTCATGCCATGACTAGGTAAAAATAACTGCAGACATCCGTGGCCTCCAACCTGGCCTCCATGCTGTCGATGACACGCAGATAGTTCCTGTGGCGCTGGATGCGTCGCTGCACTTCGTGGAACAGGTAGCGGAGCTGCATGAAGATCACCAAGCTGGCCATTGACAGCCAAATGTTGCCAAAGAGCTGAGGGGTTTCCGCAGACGCGAAACAACCGTTAGCTTAAAGGCTAACTCAACCGAAGGATACCCACCACATGGACGTCTATACGTCCAATCACAGGTTGCGAGAGCAACGCAGCCATGGTCTGACTTTGAATTATTGTCTACACTCCTTCATGTTATTCATGTCAAGCTGAACATGGCCCAAAGAGCCTTGGAATGTCCCAGAAAATGTGCGAGAGAAGGATCTGCCTACCAGCATGTGGATGTGATGCATCAGGTCCAGCGAAAGGAAGGCCAGCTCCATGATGAAGTCAGTGTAGTATACATAGGTACCTTTGCTCTCCCAAGTGCCCACATGGTTCAGATCCCACAGGTGAATGGTGTACCTGGGTTAGAAAGAGAAGGTCTCCTAATGAGAACAGCACCCAAAGTTTTAAAGGTGTGTGAATGATACATTATTGAATCTCCCATTTTTTAACATCACAGATGTCACTCAATCACAACAGATTTCTTAAACTCTCTCACTTCAAGCAGAAAAACCTCCCTTAAAACACTAACCTTATGATGACATGTCCAGTGCAAATGGTAACCATCAGACACTACAAAAACAGAACATCGTTAACTTTTACGCAACTTGACGGCATGTACACAGACCCTTAATGTCAATTTTCTCAAGCAGAAGCCCAAATCTTCCCCCACAGTAAAAATCTACTGACGGATAGCAACTACAGAGGTAACTAAGCGGGCAATAAATATTGTCGACACCCTGCTCTGAGAGGAAGCAAATTAGCCACCTCCTACCTCAGCAGCCATGAAGGCCACGCTGTGCAGTCCGTGGGGGTGCTCCTGCAAGCCACAGAGCACGGCCATTCCGCAGCAGGACAACAGCATGGCTACCAACAGGGAGAGCACACGCCCATGGCTGCCCATCGGGGTGGTGGGCGAGAAGGAGAGCTAAGAGTGGGGAACAGCAGACACAAATCAAGGCAGGCAGATGCTGGTTCACAACATGAAGTGTCACGGATGAGTCAAGACTCTCGAACATTAAACACCAATGCTTATTATTGTGGTCATTTCAGCAGCACTTTCTGTGACCAAATAAATGCTCGGGGCTAATAATGCCTTATAAACCCAAAGACCAGCAGCAACGCCCTCTGGTGGCCAAACTTACGTATTCAAAACGATCCTTGCAGAGCTGGACCATCAAGTGTAGGAAGACGAGTACGGCAAACCACAGGCACCATGAAAGAACCTCCTCCAGGTTCTGCACATTCAGTACGCCAAAGATGAAGATGAATTTGTAAAAAATAAAGTTCCAGAACTTGTCCTTCAGATGCTGTGGAGAAAGCAAACAGGGTGAGGACTTAATAAAACATGTCAGGCAGTTATTTTGTTTGCATATCAGAGCAACTGATATTTTTCAACGTTCAGGAAATATCGCTGTAATTATGTCCAGTATACGCCGTTAGAAAATGGATGGATGAGCAGTGAAATGCTGTGTACCCCTGAATCTTAAAGGGACGGCGACCAGCTAGCTGAACGTGTATCAACACACTTCGTTTGTCCTCACCTGCTTTTCGCTGACTCTGAGAGGTCCAAACACCATGCACTGAATCATCTTGGCGACCAACATGAGCAAACAGCAAGCTGTGTTCACGAGCACCTGAAAGAAGTAACAATTACTGAAGCTGCTTTTATATGTATTTTTTTTTTTTTTTACAAGACAGCTACTGGCAACGCAAAGATAATAAGTTTCTCACCCACACTAAAAGGCTATCCTTAGCTAGATACTGCAGCACGTCTGTGGCTTGGGCAGGATCCCGAAATCCATACTCTTCATCTCCTTCAGGGCTGAGCGGCGGGTCGTCGGCCATCGGACTGTCCACTGCCAGGTCCTTCACAGCGGTGTATGCGCTCAGGATACTCCCGGCGAGCAGCACCGCGCTGAGGGCTGTGTAGGTCTGTAGGCTGGGCCAAGGAAACCTCTCCAAGAACAACAGGGGCATCGCGGCAGAAAATGGACAATAATGTCGCTTTTAAAAGAAAGTTACCTATCCCCGATACCATGAGATTACTGGTGGACAGGGTTCATCTGCCGGTGCTCTCCATACAGGTTTACAGCTGGATGGTGAAGTGGCTCAAGTTCAACACCCGACTTTAAGATCTCGATTTAAGTATCTGCGTTTTCAATTCTGGAACCTGGAAAGCGAAGAAGAACACGTGCTTCCCCAAAAAACCTACCAGCTAACAAGTGGGGGGGAGGTGTGAAAAACCCAGAGCTCGGAAGCTATGGGCAATCGGGGATCTGTTAAAAGTGTATAGCACACACCCCCCTCGCCCTGCCATAGTCCCGCGTCGGTGCTACTTATCTGGTCCAAGCCTGCCTTTAAAAGCACACACGGCTGTCTTTCTGGGATAAATCCAGCTGTGGTGTTAAACCGTGTCAGTCTACTGAGCGCGCACAAGACCTACTTTGTTTGTTGTTGTTGCACTTTTAGCATTATTATTTACTACTGCTTCTGTTTTCCTGTAGGTCGGACCTTCGCTCCTCACCCACCTCTTCCGGTTCTGCATGACGTCATAAGCGCATTTCCGGTATCGATGACCGGAGTACTTTCTACTTCACTTCGCCTGCTGTAGACATATTTTTGTTCTACCATACGGTTCAATTCATTTTATTTTATGACAGAACAACAGACCTGAGGCTCATAACTAACATTTTTCCGTATTAGTTGGATATTAAAAATATATATATTAAATACAGCTGTGTGAGTTGTGTATCAGTTTATTTCTTTCCAGTTGTTTGTTCATGGATACTGAACTTATTTATATTAAAATTTCAAAAACATAAAAATTAGTACATTATTAGGAGAAGAAATCGCTGATGGATTAGGTAATTATGAGGTTTTAAGTAGGAGGTATATGGCCAGAAGGTGGAGACAACTGTGACCTACCCGCTTTTAAACACCAATTCAATGGCTTGCCTGATTATAGTGCTGCCGGAGAACAATAAGATGATTTCATAGTCAAAAGTGCTGTTTGGTCAGATCACTGTTCCCTGGAGGTGTAGGTTTAAATTCAACTTTCGTTATAAATAGTTTAGTTGAAGAAATGGAAATTATTTTTACCTAGATTAAATAGGAACTTTCAATAAATGTATTGAAAGTTCAAGGCTTAATTACTAAACAGTGGTGTTATAATTCATGGTTTTAGGGGACTTGAGGATATTGTTTTCACCTGGAATAAAGCAGATTCAGTTTCACTGTCACTGGATTCGCTGATTATCTACCTTGGCACCTCGTTTCCAGGCAATTTCCAATCTCCTCTTAAAAAAATCCTTCCTTTAGGGCAGGGGTGGGCATTCTTATCCAGAAGGGCCGTTGTGTGTGCGCGTTTTCGCTGCAACTCCATAATTAGATTACTAGAGGCCTGATTGGCTGAAGAGTTCTGACACCTGGATTTGAACAAAGGTTACCCTAAAAACCTGAACATACACTGGCCCTTTGCCGAAAAGACTGACCACTGCTGCATTTGGGCAAATCAGTTGTCAATGAAGCAATTTAAGTAATAAAAATATTATAAAAATGACTTTGGTTAGCATTAATGCAAAAAATGCAGTATTCAATATTTTTTATTCAGTATTATGAACAAAATATATATAATAGCCAACAGTCTATAAAGGCAAATCAACCACACAGCTACATTAATTCTCCATGAAATTACATTTTTTCCCCACTTCTTTTTAGCTTTTTGTGTTTTATATAATCCTTAGCATTGCATTTTCAAAGCACAGGAATCAGATGTATGAATCACCAACTTCTGTCTCTCAAGATACCTCCCAAATAACGTCCTTCCTGTTCTCCACACTACACAGGAGAAGGTACTTTTTGCTTGCACAGCAGTTCTCTCTCTTTACATGCTCTCAGACACGACGAGTGAGACATGAATGGCTCAAGCACACGGCCAGCTGAGCAAATGGAGGACATTCCGGGTGAAACCATGGCAGCCTGTGTTATCCTGGCTTTGTCCTTCGTAGTGGGAATGCCAGGGAACTTGATGGTGATCTGGACAATTTTGCGGCACGTCAAAAAGCGCTCGCACACTGTCGTTCTTATCCTGCATCTGGCTGTTGCTGACCTGCTGGCGCTCATCACGCTGCCCCTGTGGATCTACTCACTTGTGCGCTCATGGGTCTTTGGCGAGGTGGTATGTAAAGCCATGGTCTACATCATTAACTCCTGCATGTACAGCAGCGTGTTCTTCATCACGGTCATGAGCATTGAGCGCTTTATTGCCGTCCGTTATCCATTCACCTCCATCAACTGGAAGAAGAAAAAATTGCTGAATAAATTACTGCTTGTCCTCTGGACTCTGGCTTTCATGTTCAGCATTCCTGTAATTCCCACACAAGTTCTGAAAAAAGAGGAAGACAAGGAGCAATGTCTGTTAAGGGAATACTCTTCAACCATCGAAGAGGTGGTGTTCCTGCTTCTTGAAACCATGGTGGGCTTCGTGGTCCCTTTCGTCATCCTTGTCGTCTGCTACGGCTGTTTATGGAAGCGAATTACGCAAATGACCTTCAAATTTAAGCAGAACAGCATGGTTTTAATAATCAGCGTCGTGATTGTATTTGCCCTGTGCTGGATTCCTCATCACATGTGTAACATTCTATCTCTGATGGCTATCATACTGGAGAACTGGCATGCTGACATGGCAGAGGGTGTGGAGTCTGTAAGGGCCAACATGGCCTTTGTCACTGGGGCTTTGGTCTTCATCAGCAGCACGGTGAACCCCCTGCTGTATGTGTTTGCCGCACGCTCATTTCGAAGCTCGCTCAGGGACACTGGCATGCGAAAGCTCTTCCGTCACATCTCCAGCTCAGCCACAGGTGAGGGAACAAAGGAGTTATCTTTCATATCCAAAAGGCAAGCTTCCCCATGTGAGCCCAGCACTAACTGCCGTACTGAGTCAGAAATTCTTCTGGATGTTCCTTAGAATGTATGTCAATTCTAGTCAGACTTTTGAAATTTATTTGCCATTTTGTGCATATTTTTACAGAATATTGTGTTCATTTTTTGGTTTCTGTATTTCTATATTATATGTCTTGATGAGAAAAAATCTGTTTGTTTAATTGTACATTATCAACAATATTTTATTGGTGTAGATGAACTGAATAGTGAATTGTTCAGCCAAATAGCTATTTCAGTATTAGTTTAAATACTAGAACTCGTGGCCATAAGTGGAAATTAGTGGGAGAACATTTTAAAATGAACTTGAGGAAGCACTTCTTCACACAGCGTGTAGTTAGAGTATGGAATAGTCTTCCTGCTTGTGTAGCGCAAGCTAAAACCCTGGGTTCCTTTAAATCAGAGCTAGATAAGATTTCAACAACTCTGAACTATTAGTTAGGTTCTCCCCAAATGAGCTTGATGGGCCGAATGTAAATTTCTTATGTTCTTATAATATTTGAACAGTGTATTGACTACCAAGAAACAGTAAGAATGGCAGGTACACTATACTTGGGGCTATTGTTGAAGAATTTTGTTGTCAAAACCCACTTAAATAGTGATGGATTTCATATGTTCTTCTGACATTTGTGATGAATGAATGATTTTTGATTCAACCTTTGACTGATTTGCCTGCTGTTATATTTAAATAGTGTTTTAATTGCATAATTATAGGAATAAAACTCCTGTACACAACACGAATGGTATTTCATTTGAATTACATGTTTATTTTTAATTTATGTAATTAATTAATGTAATCTAACTTACATTACCTTTTCTCTCACAGTTCAACTGTTTTTAAAATCCAGTGTTGATGTAAGATGCCATGCGATTGCAAACCACACTGTATATGCAAATCGTGTATATAGTTAAGAAGTTACTAGTTTCTACTTCCTTTTTGGGAACTGCAACATAAAAAACTGTTTCATAATGTGCTTAAAGCTTTTGTCTGCACCACATTGCAAAATGGTCCCACAACAGTTTTTCGTTACCAAGGAGATTCAGGTTTGTTTTTCATTAAACAATGTAGTTTTATCAAATAGTGGTTTTGTTTTTTTACCCCACGTTTTAATAGTGTTTCTTGTTTCCCCCTTTCTGCTGCATTCTATTTAAGGAACAATTTTTTGCCCTAGACACCCCATACAGCCCTAACCTGGATAATCAGTTGTTAGATGGATGGATGGAACTATTTTTAGAATTTGATATTTTTTCAGTGTATTCTGGTTGTCAATGAATTTTCCATAAATTTGTGGTTTTGAGATTATAAAAGTTTGGCTTTGTTCAAATGTGTGAGTAATTGCTGATTATATCACAGCTCATTTAATTCCAGGAGGCCCTGCAACACTACAAATAAGAAATCCCCAAATATTTTTCCCTAAGGGACAAATTACATCAGCAACACAACACCAAGGTCCACAGCATCGGAAAAGAGTAAAAAGGAAATGGGGGGTGGGGGGAGATTGTCATTTGCCAAAATTTGCCGACTGGGGGTCCCCTGACGAAAAAAATTGCCTAGACAGGGGTCCCAATGATAAAATTTGCCACTATATTAGTGTGAAAATTAGACTACTAGTAGACAGTAGTAATGCTTTCAGTCTAATTTTTAGTACATGTATTGTCCTTGCATGCTCTTCAGTGCTTTACCGTAACAAAGGCTTTCATTTGACATGGATTATCTACTTTCATTTCTCTGATTTCTCGGGCATATGCTTAGAAGATGACTACAAGTTGACACTTTTGAGTGTCGAGTTTCACTTCTGCTGCTGTGCTAATTGTGACTCACAAGTAACATGTTTATACTTTAGGCAGTTACTTCAACACTGTATATCCCCCTCTGACCAAAATTCTTACTGCATTGGCTGTGAGGAACGCCTCTAAAATCTCCAAAAATTTATGTTGCAGGGTGTAATGTAATTTCTGAGACTTGCATTAATCCAACAGGGGGTTGAATTCTGTGAGCAAAACAAGGCATCACTTTTCCACCAGTTTCCTGTTCATATCTTCTCATGTTCTTTCTATAATCACATCAATTAAGCTAGGGTGATACAAAAATTATTAAATAAGTGATTTTGTTACTTGTTTTTGCATAGGCAATGCAATTACATCACCTTTATCTGCAGATATAATTCGAAAGAATATTTAATATTGATATTTCTTAATAAAGAACTAAAAATTTAATTGGGTGTCCTATTTTTTTTCACATGACTGTACACTCACTGCCCATTTTATTAGGTACCTATTCAACTGCTAGTTGAAGCGAATATCTAATCAGCCAATCCTATGTCAGCAGCACAATGTATTACATCATGCAGCTACAGGTCAGGAGATTCAGTTAATGTTCACATCAAACACCAGAATTGGGAAGAAAGGTGATTTAAAGTGACTTTGAATGCGGCGTGGTTACTGATGGCATGCTGGGTTGTATGAATATTTCATAAACTGTTGATGGTGGCGTGGTGGCAGAGATGGTAGTACAGGAGGCGCAGGAGGTGGTGCTATCGTTTGTCAACCAGAGGGTTGCAGGTTCGAGCCCCGGTTCCTCCTGATACCATCGAAGTGTCCTTGAGCAAGACACTAAACCCCAAATTGCTCCTGGTTTGAAGGTTGCAATCCATTTACCATATCTACTGGGATTTTCACACAGGCACGAAATACCAGGAGAACATGCAAACTCCACACACACAAAGGGGAGGTGGGACTCAAGCCACCATGGCATTGCATACCTGCTTATTAGAGTCATGTGGAAATATGTGATTTAACTGTAACAGTTAAACCAGTGGTGCAAAGCTTCTTATACTGGGGAGCCTTGTTTGTTTGTTTTTTTTTTTTTTTAATAAAAAAAAGAAAAACAGCTGACTGTGGCAAGAAGGTCTGGAGAATACAGAACTAGTCTGGGTTTCGTTTGGTTACTCTCCCCCAAAGCAGCCTTGACTACTGGATGTATGCCTAATGCCTGCGGGTGGAATTGAGCAACTGCACTGAGAACCACGGCTGCTGCTTCAAAAACATCAACTTCATCAAGCATGTAGCGTGAGAAGATAGACGGGCTGGTAGCAGACTCTAGGTATTTGAAGGCCTGTACGAGACGAGGAAAATTTGCCATGTGCCTTAACATTGTTCAGTATTGTCATGATGATATGATTTGTGATTAATAAATATCTTTGTGTGCATACTAGCTATACAGTTCCTATGACTTTCTGCTTTAATAGGTACACTGCTGAATATATATAAAGAAGCTAATGAAACATGACAGTTAGACCATAATAAAACAGGACAGTTATGGTATGCTATCAAGTTAAATGTAAACGTTATAAAAAATAAAATTAGTAAATGTATTTTATTGATATCAATACATGCTGTAGGGGTAAGGGTGAACTTGAAAGTTACGAATGCATCATCAGGACTGCGTCATCATCCAAACAGCTGATCGACATGTCACAGGAAGAAGGAATCTGTACAGTGGAAGATCCAACTGATAGGTCAAATGTTCGCATGCTAAGCGTACATGTAAATGCATGGGGCATATACATTACCTTTCTTATTCATCGCGTTTAAGTTTTATTTGGTTTTATTGCACATGTTCAAATTGCAATGATGATGAAAATACAATTTAATCGGTCAGCAAAAGTTATTTGGCATAGATACTTCATGCAAGTGAAAAAATAATAATATCCAATGCTTAAAGGAGCATGCTGTTGTCCTGTGTCATGGATAACAGTGATTGCTTGAAGGTTCCTAGTACCAAGACAACAACCGTTTCTCAAGTATTCCATCCTCAATCTTCCTGTGTTCTAATTCTAAAATTCCAAATATTTCCCATATTTTCTTGAAAGTGTCAAATTTAAAATGCAAAGTAGATGATCTGTTAGTTAGCAGCATTAAAAAATATAAAGATATTTTTGAATGGCATTAGATTTGTCAACGCCAGAGTCATGAGTCAGAGTCGTGGGGTCTGTGTGTTAGAAGGAGGGAGGGGATTTTAAATTTGCACACACGCCATCCTGCGTAATTGGAACAGCTGGGACACGAAGAAAGTTAATTGCACAGCACCACATACCAAAAAAACCATCAACACCTTTTCAAAGTTACACCCCCGAGTCGCAAACAAAACAATGCATTATGTCTGTGATTGTTATGACAAGAAAACTTAGGCAGTATTATGATAATACAGTACAAGATAATGTAGCTAATGAAATAGACTACTTTATTTAGTAAAGAACATTTACAAGCAAATTCGTCCACAGTTTATAGTGATTTAATTTAGAAAGCCTGAAAAGCAGAAGAGTAGAAGTGCAAAACAGAATGGCCCTGGTGAAATTATACAGCAACACAATAAAAAGCTGAGAGAGGACAAACGGAGCTATGGTTTGGGCCACTGGGATGTCATGGACAATATTAGGGCAACAGCTCTGACTCGCTAGTCCACAAACAACTTAGGATCCTTTATTATCCAGGGCTAATTGTTCACTTGTATACCTTACTGAGTGTTACAATAAGGCCAGATTTTCTGCATCATTTATAGAGAACCTTCACTTCATAATGAGTATATAGTATATTCTTGTGAATTATAACAACAAGGTCTTTCATTGATATATTTCCAATAACCCAGAAGCCACCATGTTCAATCTTAGCTACACTGAAACAACTAACATAATTTCTATGAATATTGTGTCACTGCGGCAGGAAGAAGTCTGGGTAATGCAATTACTTAAAATGACACTGCCTCCATGAGCAAATTATAATTTGCTGATTTGCAAATGAAGATTATGTTGGAAGAAAGGCAGGGGGTCTTCGGAGTCAAAGTCAACTTCAAACATTGGCTTTCTACTAAGGACAAGGACAGCAACAAGTATTGCCAATATGGCTGTCAGACCCCATATGTGGAACGTCTTTTTGGAGTCAAAGTCCTGGTACAAGAAACTATGAATTTTCCCAGTGATGCCAGGTAAGTTATAGGAGGAGTGGTTTGCCTGGCTCAAGAAGAAACTTAGTGGTACCGAGAACACATGGCTTACTTCGTCTGGATTCGGATGTGCTTGAAATGTGTCCTTTATGAAGGCCACCACTGGAGTCACGAAGAGGCCGCTCTTAGGGTGAGAAAGCAAATGATGGAATGGGCTTAATTCGACGTCATCAGTTTATCTCCAGTAAGTAAAAGAAAATAGCTATTTCCTTCCTTGGCTCATACAAACATACAAATAGAGCACAAGACATTTAATATTGTGTAATTAACTATGAAAAAAACAGCTTTGGGATTAGTTTTCTGTAAAAAAAAAAAAAAAAAGAGAAAAATTACCTTACTTAATACTGGGAAAAGCCTGCCAACCACTTCCACCTGATCGGTAGAAAGACCAATCTCTTCCCCAGCCTCTCTGAGAGCAGTGTCTATCTCATCACGATCTCTTGAGTCATGTTTCCCGCCCGGAAAGCACACCTCACCTGCACTATGTTTTAGCTCAAAAGTAAAATAAAGCACAGCAGATGTGTAAATCAGAATCCCTTATCGTCATTTATTTCAAATGACTGTGGAAATCATTAATTCAACGTCACTCATGTTCCATATATTCTTCCATATTGTGAAAACTCATATCGTAGTATAATCATAGTATCATTCATCCATAAAATGCTCTATTTGAACATCCTTGTTCAAACATTCGTTGGCATTCTCTCGAAACTGTGTCTTATTTAGATCAATTCCAGTTGATTAAAAATATCTTACTCACGTTCAATGACCGAAGGGTCATTAAAATGTGGAGTTCCCCTTTCTTCACGAATAATGGAATCAATACAGATGCCTTTTGGTGTGGCGGTAGCTGAGATAATGTACTTTCACACTCAATTTTTTTCAGACGGGTTTTAAGCTTTCCTCTAGTGTCCATTCTGGAAAAAAAACGACTAAATTAATCTCCATTTGGATACCGTGGGAGGCCACGACAGGGTTTGATTGATCTCGAATGATTACTCTGTTACATATGACTAAATATATTGTATTTTTTGCTTTCAGGTAGCCTCAAAGCAGTACACAACACCACAAAAAGACTTACTATAATTTACTAAATAAATTTAAAAACATGTAAATTAAACTAAGCAATGCTAAGGGATGGTGACAATGTTGTAACTGCGCACAGTAACAGCTTATTTTTATACCTTGCTTCAATGCGTTTACACACAGCGAGTCCCGAATATGCTACTGTCTTCTTTTCGTCCAAAACAAAAAAGTAAATGACTCGTCAACAAAAAGCTACAATACGTAAAAGCATTACATGCAGTTCAAATGCACTGTGACTCTTTAGCGACAGCTTCCCAGGATAATGGTTTGTTAACTGGACTACGGGGCCAACAGGAAATGCCGTGAAACACGACGGAATGGATATGACGACATTAAAAGGCGACAAACTATCCTGTCACGTGGTGGGGAGAGGGCACTTGGAGACTTTAAGATTGAACTGTTATTATTGTCTTGATTCTTACATTATTTCTCGCGGAGGATAAAACGGAAACTTCAATTTATGGCTTGAACATGTCAACAAATTTTGCAAAACAGAACATTCATTTAGTCATGCATTAAATAATAGAAATGATATATAGTTGCAGAAGTATATTAACTGTACTTTATACTGTTGACTGTGTGCACAAATAATTTTTGTGTGGAGCAAAAGCTTCCACACCGCTTTCCTTCAGACAAGTAGCGGTAGCAATACGTTTTGTCAACTGAAGTGTGACAGCTGAAGCTGTACGTTCAATCTATGGAACCGATATGGGGTGAACATGTTCCACGTTCACCCGTGCTGTTGCTACGCAAGCGGTGTTGCTGTTCATACTTGCACGCCTAGTTATGTGGAAAATTAAAAGTTATGTCCGCCAAAGGGTAACGTGAGAAAACCATCTTGGTCAGCTCCTTCGTTTCCTGTCTTACTTGGTTGTGGCATGAAATGTTGTATAGTATACTCACTTCCACAGCGAGCTGCAAATTTTGTAACAGTGCTGCAGCATTCTCTATATTATGCCCACTGCTCAACTTAAAATGGATATTTGGCCACATATCATTTGTTTTGTATCCCATAGTCGTTTGTATTTCGTACTTGGTATGACGGCTGCATATTATTGGTGGAAAACGTTTTTGCAAGAAATATTTCAATATTTATAAAGCAAATAGGAGTTCAAGAAAAAATTCTCACAAACACTGACACAGGGCAGCTGGTACTCAACTGAACTCAAAACGACTGTTAAAATAAATACACCTCGAGGCTGACCTACCTGCCCATCATGCACTGTGCTAATAGCCAAGGGTCATGCAAAGTATAGTACAGGAAAGAAATAACTTTAGCAGTTGAATAGTAATTGCAATGACAGTATTTGATGGTTGGTATCTGGGTCTGATTCTTGCTGAGCCACATTAGCCACATGTGAAAAGGTTTTATATTACTGGGTACTCTCAGATCAATATAAACTCTGGATGACCACAGGGATGGCACTCCCCTAGAATTTTCTGTTTTAATGCTTTGCAGTGGCATGTTCGATATCGTAATGTTTTTTTGTTGCTCATAGCATTCTTATACCTTAGAGTGATCTCATCATCTTGATCTTTCTAGGTGTTCACGCATAGCTCTGCAATGTGCCAATCTGTGAAGTTTTCCTTGGTTGTTGAATCCTTTATCATTTGTGATCTTTCCAATGAAGCAAAAGCTGTCTGTCATTGTATGTTCTGCATAAAAGTTGAATGGTTAGAAATGAAATTAAATATTTTCTTTTTATTGCATCCTGATTGTAGCTTCATTCCAGAGTTGTGATTCTTCATAAGGACAATGAGGTGCTCAGTCACACCCATTTTCTAAAGACTGGTCTGTGTTTTCTGTGGTGAGGTAGAAGGGTTGTGGGTGACAAGTACTCTCCTAAACACATACCATAGTAGCTCCTTTTAATTTTAATGCTGCCATCTTCAAGTGCAATAGGTGAAACGTGCAATATCTTGGGATAAGACTGCTTTATTGTGCTGGTCTGTTTTTTTATTTATTGGATTTATTTTATTGTTACTAATTTGTCTATTGGTCTGATGTTGTGACACTGGAGAAGATGCACCTTCAAATTTTGTTGCTGTGGAATCTTTCTGAGATGACATGAATATCGCTCAGTAATGAGGAACCATGGCATGATTAGGAGGCCTTTCCAGACTGATTATCAGAATTCCTTTGACAAAAACAACTGCACAAGTAATGACACAACCAAAGAGATTTTAACGTATTTTATTGAGAAAAAAAACATATTTGTTGACAATTCTCTATTGGATGGAGACATGGTAGTCAGACCTTGTATAGAAATAATATAAAATGTATGACCCTACGTATATCCCTGGCTGAAAGCAACTAACACGCTGCTCTTGTTTACGTATTGAATATTAGATGCAAAAAAACCAAAACCTGGGTCATATTAAATCTGTATATTGAACTGGTCTGCAAGACCTTTGTAGGTGTTACCTTGCGAATTGTGGCACATTCATACACATTATGAAGGAGAGCTTTTCAAATGCACCTGGGCACACAAGCAGCTAGCAAAAACACTGCTCCTGGGTCACTTCGATTTCCTGCCACATTTCATGAATGAGACGTAAACCGGTCACTATGTGTAAATGAACGGCCCGCAAATGGCCGCTGCCTCTTTCCGGTGTGCCCCCTGCCCTACAATTTCTAACTTCTCAGTAAATGCACCGTGATTAGACAACTGAATGTTGAAATGAGAGAAATAAACTGATACCATTTATAAGTCAGCCAGCTTACGGTGTTATCCCACCTCATTGCAAGATCCATCCCCAAATCTCTAACCATTTTTATGGTAAAAGGGCAAGTGTTTATTTAAAAAAGTGGAGGGAAAAAACATAGCACAAAACAACTTTATTCTCATCCTTCTTTTTGACCCAAAACATAAGGATTCCTCTTCATGTAGGGCCACTCAAGCTGACCATACCTATATACATTATCACACAAGAGTTTTTTTGGGTAACTAAAAAAACTCCACCGGTCACCAATGCAATCATGTCAATCACTGGTAGCATTTGTAGTTCATTTCTTCTCCTTCTTTTCATCTTTCTTGGCTGAAGCATCTCCCTTTTCTTTTTCTTTGTCCTCCTTCTTTTCCTCTTTCTTCTCTTTCTTGCCATCCTCCTTTTCTTGGCCCTCTTTTTTCTCTGCATCACGGTTGGCTATCTTGTTGTTGATGAGGTTGTGCAGGGCCACGACAGAGCGAATGAGTGACGCCAGGTAAACTACCAGCATTTGGTCATTGGTCTTAAGATAGAAGGCCTTGACAAACTCCTGCAGGTTGACATCAGGCAGAAGATTGAAAACATCTTGCAGCTGATAAATTATTTGGTGGTTGATGGGTAGCTTGCCAGTAGCCACCTTCTCCAGGTAACTCTTGATATCTAGTAGCTTAGAGTTGAGCCCCTTGAGCCCATGAACCTGGTTTGTGATGCGCTGGGAAAGGGTACCTACAGTTGTGTCCTTGATGTCTCTGTTGAGAGGCAAACAAGCAGGTCATATAAATATACAAATACCAAAAGGTAGTGATGGAATACTTGCATAGTACCAGTTAATCTGAAAAATTTATAATAGCAAAAATGGAAGATGAAAGGATTCACACTCGACTACATTCCACACCAGTACATCCCCAATCAAAAAAGGAAGCGTGACTCAAATGATCCACCTACTTACACACACACACACACACACACACACACACACACGTCGGGTCAAATATATCAGGGCTCAAGGCTGTTACCTGAGTAGATGTTCCACCCCCACTTCCTCAGCTTCCTCGGCACCAATCTCACTAGTCACATGTTCAAATGTCTTAGAGGTTGGAGTCCCATCCTGCAGGAAACACACCAGTTTGCTGTAATTTCACTAACTCAGAGAACATGCTCTGTCTTGCTGAACAATGTTATAATACAACATCGAACAAAAGTACTCCTCATGTGGAAACTGACTAGTTTTCTGACACCCCATCTTTTTCTCCTTGAGTCACGCAGATACATGGGTGAAAGAGTTTTCGGAAAGACCAAGCTCAGCCAGTATTCCCGCCTCAGCTGAGACTAAGGCCCCAATGGTGATATTTAATGATTAGAATTTAGTGATTGTCATTGTTGACACACCACAGCACACAATGCACAACAACGAAATGGGTTAAATGTGCATTTAACCTATATGTGACAATGTGACAGGGGGCAGCTAATTCAGCGCCCGGGGAGCAGTGCTTGGGGGCGGTACCTTGCTCAGGGTACCTCAGTGGTGCCTTGCTGGTCGGGAATTTGAACCTGCAATCTTTCAATTACAAGTGTGCGTCCCTAACCATTAAGCCACCACATGATATGATTAGTTTGCTAGTCACAGATTTGAACCCACAACTTTCCAGACATCAAGACAGATCCCTAACACACTGAGCTACACACCACTCTGTAAAATCTGTTTTGATTGTGCAATGTTAAACCCTACTCAACAAAATAAGCCTCACATCATGCACTTCCTCCACACAGATGTAGGATTCGGTGGGCAAGCCGAGGTCCTTTGGCTTCACGTCAATAATGACTAAAACCTGCAAGGCAATGCAATTGTAGAAGTGAGTCTCTTAGTCTCATGTGTCACAAATTAAATGAATTGCAGAGATTAAATATTCACTACAAGTTTAAAACAATGACAATGTGCAGTAATCTTAAATTCTGGTTTACATATAGGCATTAATAGTTATACTGTCCGTACATACAGCAGAATGACAGAATAATAAATGCTTATGTTTGCTTACAGAATTGGAGCAGTATTGTTTCATGAGTTCATTGATGGCGATGTCATTCTTGTGCAGTTTGGGGCCAGTATGATACCAGCCAACTATCCTTTCTCTTGCTAAAACAAAAAAGTATTGAAAGTTTCAGATTAAAAAAAATAAATACGTTTAAATAAACGTTTTAATTATTGCCAAACATAAAACTGGCCTTACCATTGACTTTCTTGAACATCCCATACATATTCTCCAAGTAGTCATGGTCCAAGAACCACACAGAATCATCTTTGTCATCCTCGTCAAACGGCACTGTGTCAGATATGCATCAGATTGAGAATGAATTAAGTGATGGTTAGAAACGGCATCAAACTCCTCACAACCCCCCAAAGGTCTACACAACTGCACCCCTCAAGATTACTGATTTTAGTAAAACTGAGCAAGCAAATCATAAATATCAGCGATTAATTCATTCAAAGTACCTTTAACACGAAACCGTTTAATAATGCGCAGATATTTTGTGTAAGGACATGCACGAATGATGCGCGACGAAAACGAGCTGCATAAACACTCACCCGCAAAACTATTGGATACATCAAGGATCTTCTTCTGCCAAGAGCCCAGCAGTACCCCCACAACTCGCTTCTGGTTGCCAACCTTTCCAATTCTAAACAAACGTTACCCACAGTATGTGATTAAAAGACACCAGAACTATTTTAACAGTTCAAATTAAACTTCATACGAGCTTCTCATTGTATTGTGATCGCAAATTGTTGCCGAGTAGCTATAACAGGAGATTTAGTTAATGAGTCCTAATGGCTAATTAGCCTGAAGTTCTCCTTCTGGATTTTCAGTCACATCAGGACACTTTGTACAGTTCTGTATAAATTCCTAACTACGAATATGGAAATGTCGTTTTAGGCGCTTTACTATTAGCTGCTTTGTATCCATTCAACAACATCGTAAAATACATTAGCTAACACGTTATTTCAAATAAGATACCGGTGCATGACATCTATCAGTAAAACGTAATCGTTACTTTCAGTTTAATTTTATCGGTTAACACGATCTTGAGCATATCGTTCACTGATCATGTGCAAAACACAAATGAAAATGCCCAGGCCTACAATATAACAATGAGTCCACAGATTTTGATTAATTTATACTATCAATGAATAATCCCAGAAAATTACCTGTTAAAGTGATCCACCACACTAAGCAGCACCAATGGGTGGACAACAACTTTTTCGACAGCTAATTCTGGCATTTTTTGTAATTAAATATAATCGCAACAACAGACTGGCAAAGACAGCGTCTGGTGTAGCGCACTGTCACTCCTCCACTATCCCACAATGCACCCGGAGACCGGTAAGAGATCACGTGCTCTAACAGGACCAATAACCATGCTGCATGCTCACACGTATATGTGTGAACTGAAATAGGTAATTGGTAAACTGTATTTTTGCAGGGTCTAACGTATGGAAGTGTTTATGTATCTTGCATTTTTTCTTAGCTTAATATTTATATAAAACAGCATTTTATGCAAAGGAAGTATATCTGGATAATGCTTATATTTTTGAATGCACTGTTCGTAGTCAGGCATGATACTATTAAATGCACGAATGTTAAATTACGTGCACTTGTTGGGAAAGTAAAATGCATTAACTGTAAGGGTTATTTCATGACTTTGATGGAGAGATGAAACTCTATTTAATGACAGTCTTTGGCTGGTCTTTTATAACATTATGGTACTTTAAAGGCCCCGAAATTCAGGCGTGTACTGTAAGTACGAAGGGGCATAGGTCGTGTTGGTAATGCAATGTTGTGCTCTATACTTCAGACTCCTTCCACGGTATGAAAGACATTCAAAGAACACAAAGAAATCCCATTTAAGCATCGATAGCTATACTTTAACAATGGAATATATCTCAGCTGTTGGCTAATTTGCTCTCTCATTTTTAGTCGTGGAAATTCTTTCTGAAGCAGGGAGTGTCTGCATATAGAACGGCCTGCAGTTTTCTGCTTAATTACTCACTCTTGATTACTTTGTTTCCATGGCTATTCTCTGCCACAGCCAAACTGTCTGAACTAATCTGAGACAAACTCTAATTGGCATGCAACACCTGACATATCATAGTGTCCTTTCAGTCTCCGAAGCTTAAACATACTACTGTTTTTTGTTTTGTTTGCACTGAATGGTATTAAATAAATTGTGTTTAATATAGCTACTAGTTAAAGTGGCATTTATAATTCAACATCTAATTCTAAGACAGTTGTGATAGTAAAAGACACACCCTAATGTTTTGAAAAAAAGAATCTCAAAGAATCCTCAATTTTCACTGCTTAAATACTCCTAACCACTACTGGCAGAAATCACCTTCCGATTTTTCCGATGCAGCAACCATCTCCAACTTTTCTTCATGCCCATACTGAAATTTTCATTCATCTTACAGCCCCACAATGCACTCACAATGCACCTAACAGGGCATCCTCTGAAAACATTTCGGGTGACTGCTTCTGGCTGAGACCCAGCAAGAATTGTTGCTGAGCAATCTCCCTGGGACGCAGAAAGTGAGGTGTTTATCAGGCTAGTGACAGTAGTGACGCACATGCCCCACTCCAGGCACTAGACTGGCATGAACAATCTGCCATGTACAAGAACTACTGCTTCCAGATTTTTGACCTCAGCGCCATCATCTGGATGGATGACAGTCTGCAGCTTCAACCTCATGCACTTAGAACTTTGGAGGTGCTTCTCAGGGCCCAACGGGTCCGCTACCAGGGTGCCACACTGTCTTTTCCCAGATTGGTCCAGAAAGCCAGACCCATAACAAAATAATCTCCTTTCAAATATTACACTCTATAGTTAATCTAAGAGGCTCAGAGTCTAAAGAGTAGGAGATAGCTTTGATATCTTCATTTTTCTTTTATCTCATCTTTTTATCTTTTCTAATCAGTTAGTCTTAAGCTAGCTAATTCAGAAATGGCAGTCATGTTGTAGAGATGGAAATGTAGCACCATAATTTATTGCTGCTTGACAGCCTTATAAAGCAGGACACATCTCTCCTGGATCTTGGATGTGTTCCAGGTCCTGCTCGGCCAGAGAGCAATTAGGTAATATACGGCTTTACCTACTTTCTTCCATCAGTGCCCTGACATTTTAAACCACCTGTTCAATAATGATATGCCAAAGGAAAATGTTGTGTGCTGTTTGTTAAATAGGGTGCCTATTATTATGCCTTATAAGAAGATTGGCTCACATTTTAAAGCCATTTAGGCAGAAATCCAGATAATTCTGCTAACTTTTTCTCACGGCTTTGTTCAGTGATTGGGAAAGAGGAGTAGATGAACTTCGCGAGAGGGCCCACAGTATGACTCCATTCAGCGATGGTTATTTGCACACCAAGAAAAGTGCACAAATTCACAAAGTTGTTACACGTATCTGTTAAACGGTACAAGACAGAAGCTCCAAGGCTGTTTTCTCAAGTTCCTATGTTTTCTCTGCATCTAATCCCATAAAATTACACCTGATGTGATTATACAGGAGTAGGGAGTCATTGTTGTCCATTTTAACCAAGATACTGATGCTGCCACAGGGAAGGACAAATTCCAAGTTTATGGCTACATTTACCCACACATGGAAACCTTTACTCCTGTCCACCTTGTGCTCTTGCATTTATGCTGGGATTCAGATAATCCCACCTTCTCTTCTTTTTTCCTTCACAAACAGATTGGAGTAAATTGTAGCTCAAAACACCCTGTTTATTTCATTAGTCTTGATAAATTCTGTATGTGATAAGTAAGATAATGCATTTAATGCATAAAATAAGTATATACACAATTGCATTTTGCCCTAGGGAGTTGGATTACATATAATATTGTAGTATTAAATTAATTATGAGCTGACAGGACAAAGCTGAAAGAGTGAAGTGTCAGGCTCAGGATTTCACGGCCCAGCTGATAAACTAACGTGACTGTAAATGACATCATTTGCAGAAAGTAACTGCTTTGATCTTTTGGACAAAATGTAAACTTTTGGCTTCTTCTTCCTCCTCATTATTATTATTATTCTATCCATTTTCTGAAACCATTTATCCTATTCAGGGTCACGGGGGTCTGGAGTTTATCCCAGAGGCTACGGGTGCAAAGCAGGGAACAACCCAGGATGGGGCGCCAACCAATCACAGGACACACTCACACTCCATTCACTCACATTTGCACACATCTTTGTTTTTTGGACTGTGGGGGGGGGAAACCGGAGCACCTGGAAGAAACCTCATGACAACATGGGGAGAAAATGCAAACTCCACACACATGGAACCCTGGCAGAGACTACTACTAGTACTAATACTACTACTACTACTACTACTACTACTAATACTACTACTACTAATAATAATAATAATAATATCATCAGTCCAAATACTGATTCACAGATTATCGGCTGGTCCTGGTTGTCCCCCACTGCTATTCCCTAACACTTGTAGGCCCCATTATTGTTTAAAGATAAATATTGATTTTATAGAAAATATTATGTATCCACGAGCATCTGAAATGTTAATAAAAATTTGAATGTATTTGTTGCAAATATCTGTAAGGTTTTGCTGATGTGAATGATTTGCCAATTTTGAGTTGCAGAGAGGAAAACTCCATGCACCAAACAGCCATTTTAGAAAATGTGGGTGAGCTCCTCAGAAACTTGCTAGATGGGTGAGCTAGATTCAGGGCAGGCTGGCCAGGATGACCCAGGTGGAAAGTTATGATTTGCTAGGTCTGGATGCAGTTTCTGTGCGAGATGACTTGAACTCATACCTCTAGAAAAACTGCTGCTATGTGCCAAATGGTGTCAAGAACATTGAGTTAGAATGGCCCATGTTCATGGACCACCAGACTTATTGCGATGAGTCCACAGAGCTGTGACCAGAAGCCAGTCTGTGCCTGTCATTGTGGGAAACCCAGGGGAGGGAAACTGTCAAGCTTAAAAAGGAGGATTTCAGGGAATTGTTTATTCAGGGATTACCAGCAACAACTGAATGGTACTGACTGCCCAGAAAGGCTACAGCAAAGGCAACAGTCTGACGTTTGGATGGGTCATGGAAAGAAACTAACAAGTGGCCCTAAAGTTTTGAGAAACAATTCGACCAAAAGAACATTTTGAGGAACTCTATTTTCTGGTTAATGTCATTTCACCAGGAAGCAGTGTTATTGAATCAAAGGGAGTAAAATATTGACTTACAGATTGGTTGTGACTGCAGTTTCTCAGAAACTGAAAAGAACCATGGTGGTGACACAAGAGTTAAGTCAGACGAGGATCAGGGTTTTATGGGCTGATTAATGTCCCTGTCCTTTTCTATAGTCATGATCTGTGGGTAATGACTAAAATAATAAGGCTACACATATATGTGGTAAGAGGGTCCACCGGGTTGCTAAGCTCACTCTCCATAACAGAATGAGTCCCAGAGGTACCTTGAATGGACCTTGAAATTGAGCTGCTGCTCATTTGGATTGAGAGGAGAGAGCTGAGATGGTTCAGGAAGGCCCTGGGGAAGACCCAGGTCACGCTGGAGGGATTGTATCTCTCAGCTGCCTTGGGACCGTCTGGACCTCCTCACAATGAGCTACAGTCTGTGACCATGGAAAAACACCTGATCTGCCCTGTGTTATTAGTTTCAAAATAGGTATCTCTCGCCTAAATAAAAATGAATTGAAATTTTTGTGGTGAATCGGTTTTCTGTCTGTTTGAGGTTAAACGTGCATTTGGGTTTAAATTCGTAACTGGATACACGATTGTAATACGTTAACATAACCCCATGAAGCTGCAAGGCCGTTCAGTGCGATCAGGCGCTCCGCGGTCCCGCTGGCGCCGTGCGCGGTCGCGCCCCGAGTGCTGATGCTCGCTCAGGAGCCCGCAGCTCACTTCAGCCTAGACTCGAAGAAGATGGCGATGTGTGCGGTGCTGCTGCGCTCTTCGTCGCTGCCTCTGCTTTCTCGGACTGCCAGGACGGCTCGGCCCCTGATACTGGGGAAGGCGTGCTTCCCGAGGGCGCTATGCGCGACCCCAAGACCCTCCGCAGGTAAGACTTTGCGCGCGACTTGCTACTGACTTTAGGGATCGGTCGAGAGCGCGCCGTGCTACATCGCTTAATTCGCACTTCTTACCAAGTAAGCCGGGTAACTTCCGAAACAATTCATGCAGTGCACTGGTATAACTTCATAAATTCAAATGAGAAGACTGAGATATAAGCGACATCGCAGGTAGAAGATGTAACTTAGAAAGTTAATAGTTGATTTTTAATGTTGAAATGCACCTGCTTGCTTTAATTGCACTAAGTACGTATATTTTGTAATTTATGCTAACCACTGGGTTGAAGGCGGAAATGGTGAAAAGAATGCGATAAACAGTTTGGTCGTGGTTTTGACGTTACCGTGAAAGTTGCACGGACACGCCGTTATCTTCTGCTAAAGCATTAAAAGGCGATCGGGGGTCGTGATAACCGCGGCGCATCGTATCGTAAAGATGACTTACATTAAAGGTTGCCTGATTCTTTTAAACTCATTGATGCCACTTAGTCGCCTGGATGTCACCTGTTATGACATGGAGATTGTTTCTTGGTTAGTTTTAGGCAAGTGAAATTTTCAAATTTGCTGTTTTTAAAATAAATTCTGATGACATTGCACCTCAGGAAAAGCTATCTGTGTTACACAAGACTCAGTCCTTTGTTGCACATTAATGTACATCGCTATACTTTGCCCTTTGTTCAATTAGATGTGTTGTACTCTACCAAAAACTTTGATCTTACTATGCAGAGACACTACTGTAATGACCATAGTGCATATCCTCCTGAGACCCGGGCCATTCATTTGTGTCCTCTGTAGTGGACATTTTGTTTTTGCATGATGTAAGAAAACGTATTTATTCCTGTTGTACACTAAAGAGGACATGCTGCGAAATTAAAAATAAAAATAAATTTGAAAAAATCTAAATTGTAAGATGTTTTATTTCCTCCAAAGACATAGAAAATCACAAATAACCTGAAATTGAAAGACACTTTTTTTCCTTGGGTCTCAGGAGGATATAAGTGGATCCATTTTGCCTGAATTTAAGTAATTAATTAAATTTTTGAATTATACTTGTTAGCTCATAGATGTGTAAATATTCAGTTGGTCCTATGGTCACCTTTCTATGGTGTCTTCCATATGTGAATTTGGATTGTATGTATCAGGTCACGATGCTTTTTCACAGTACTCAGATTCACAGAGAAACACGAGTGGGTACGAGTAGACGGTGGCGTCGGAACTGTTGGCATCAGTAATTTTGCACAGGTAGGTGCTGTGGCGCCTTTATGTGGGTAGGCTGGTTACCTACCCGACTCACCCTCTTAGTCTCTCTCAGAGTTTATTTTGCTCACTGGCTCTGCTTGTGTGTGGATGTATAGCAGGTCATTGGACCACGAAGAATATGTGCACATGGACAGATCATACAGACTGAGAGTTTTTCATCATTTTGCGGATATTGGAGAGTGAGGGATCCATAATGACATTCTAACAAATGCTATCTGACACACTATCTACAGTTTATGTTAGACTGCTGAATAAACAAATAAGTCAAGGAAACCTGGGGCTTGTGTCATGAAGCAGGATTTCTTGCTTGACAGATTTAAGGTAGTCTGGGGTAAATGTAAGTGAACGAAGATGATGTCAATTTTAATTGGGATACCTTAAACCTGACAAGTTATCCGGCTAAACCAGAAATCTACCTTTACGGTACAGGCCCCAGCTCAGTTAGGATGCACTGAACCTAAAAACAAGCTGGTCTCAATTGCAACGATACTTACTAGGGATTGAGTTTAAAAAATGTCCCCCCCGTCTCTGTTTCAGGAAGCTCTAGGAGATGTGGTGTACTGTGGCCTCCCAGAAGTTGGTACAAAACTGGAACAAATGGGTAAACTCACTCTACTCATTTTATCGGTTTGTTGTCTTATTTTTTGGGTAAAAATGTTCCTCTTGGCATAAAAGGCATTGTGTATTCTTTGGTGTTTTTTTTTTCTTGTGTCGCAGAGGAGTTTGGTGCTCTGGAGAGCGTGAAGGCTGCCAGTGAGCTATACGCCCCTATTACCGGGGAGGTGACTGAAGTAAACCAAGAGCTGGGGGACAACCCTTCACTTGTCAACAAATCCTGCTATAAGGATGGTGAGCATATCGCAGCAAGTGGAGAGTAAATGGGGGGGGGGGGGATGCACTCTCCTAGCATTTTCCTGATATTAAAACTGGTATGTCTCTACTAGGTTGGCTGATTAAAATGACCATTAGTAACCCAGCAGAGGTGGACGCATTGATGGATGAGAAAGCCTACGAGAAATTCGTCAAGTCTGTTGAGGCGGAGTAGCACTCCTGGAAGCTGAACTTACTCTTAAGTTAATCCACGGGACTCACATTAACCCTACCAAGGCTGCCGGCCCAGTGAAGCTGCACCAGGACCTCTTTTCTTTAAGGAGAAACACCAACAAAACATTTTTATGAGAAACCCCCTTCTGCTCTTGATTTAATACTAATATCTAAATTACAGTTTCGCAGCTTTGACTAGGAGAGAATTAATTGTAAGGCTGGTTCAGTGACCGGTCTTCCACTCACCACTGGAAATCTTACAGCCAGATCACTGCAGTTTGCAGGGACTTTTTCAAATTTGCTATTAAAATCTTCATGTTTGGAGGAAATGTCAGGGTGTGTTTCAGAACCCTTCTTTACCCACTGTCAGGAAAAAAGTCTACCAATTTGTGCCTTTGCTTGTCATTGGGGCTGCACCCTCAAGGGAAAATGTTACTTTTAAGATACATAAATGGACTCTGAGGAACGTTTTGTACCATTGGGGATACATTATTGTTGTTTGTACCTTGGGGATGTTCCTAAGAGTCAATTTCTGTACCTTAAACTAGACTAGAAGATACAATTACCTACAGCAAGGGTACAATTGGCAGACCCTTGAGGGTACAGCAAAGGTACAGATTGGTACTTTTTTTTCCTTCCTGACAGTGCATAGTCAAATTTTTGGAAGATGAGCACAACCTTTTTTAAATAGTGGCAGCTTAAAAATCCAGTATAGGCTCTGCTGTTGTACACTTGAGCAAGGTGCTTAATTGAATTGCTCTAGTACAATGTCTAGGTTAATAGGTTGCTGGTTCAAATCCCCAGCCAGCAAGGCACGACTGAGGTACCCTGAGCAAGGTACCGCCCCCAAGCACTGCTCCCCAGGTGCTGAATTAGCTGCCCCCTGGTATGTCACGATGTCACATGGGTTAAATGCAGAGGACACCAGGGTTGGGGCCATTCCGGAATGCAGTCATCAATTCCAATCCAAATCAGAAAATGGAACTTGAGTTGGAATTTAAATCTCCCTGAAATTCGAATTCACTTCCAAATCTGTTCCCGATAGTATTTTTTTCCAATGCCAAATCCAGTTCCATTTCCTAATTTGGACTGGAATTGATGAATGCATTCTGGAATTGCCCCAACCCTGGAAGACACATTTCGTTGTTGTGTGCTGTGGTGTGTCAACAATGACCACTGATCACCAAATTCTAAATTTTAACTCAAAATACTGTTCATGTCTCAATTGCTATTGTGCAGTTTCTCTGTCTTCAATGATCTTATAACCACTTTGCCTGTACAGAGTTGGGGGGGGGGGGTGCTGGAATTATTTACCCCAGGTAGCATAGGGAATAGGCAGAGGCGGATCCTCGATGGGATGCCATTACATTGCATCAGCAATAATACCAGGAGCTCATTCATGCTGCACAAGAGAAGGAATGGCAGACAACACAAGGGAAAATGTAGGGGTGTCAACCAGTCCTGAAAAAACTCGACACAACTTCAAAGCCTGGTAATTCAGGTGGAGTCATAACCATTCTACCTCATCACATACACAAAGAAACAAACCTCCTTTGGTAACTGTTTGAAAATAGTACAGATGATCTAACCTAGAAGAGGCTCAGTGTGCTTGGCGTCTCACCTGCCAGGGCATGTTTCTGATCGACATGAAATATCAGGAATGGGGAAATAAGTGGAGTAGTTCTGGGAAGTTATTCATATGTGCGACTTAAGAAAAACGTTTCTGTGTCTTTAGAAACTGGTTTTTAAACTGGTTCTGGGTTATTAGTATGGATGGGGATACTCTGAAAAAATGCTCCTAAACTAATGTTGGTAAATTATAAAATTGCCTGTTAATAGTTTAACAATTCCAAGTATACTTTTATAGTTTGTGGCAAAACAAAAGTATCAATATGTATTTCTATTATTATCTTTGTTGTTATATAAATTTAAAAGATGACCTGTGAACCCAAGAGAGGTTTGGCCTTACGATTTTAATGCCAAAGCAGGCAGGCAAAAAGACAGACGACTTAAATTGGAACACTCATGGTGACTGCCGGCATTTGTTGTCTTTTCTCAGATATGGCTTATACATCGCAAACCTTTGCCCACTGTGCATGATAAGAGTTTTTGTTAGCGAATCTAATCAATGATTAATGACTAGGTAGTGGTCTTACCAATTTCAATGTGTGCAACAAGGCCGAGGCAGGACACTATCAGCCCCAGACACATCCACACGGGGTCAGAGGACACAAGACGCATGACAAACTTCCATTAGTCCAGTCCACCAAACATCACGCCATATTACAATATCTGTAGCAGTGTGTGTGTGTGTGTGTGTGTGTGTGTGTCCTCCAAGTTACTGGTACAGAATTGAGGGTTTTAGGTTTTAGGGACCATTAGAAATAAGGAAGCATGACTGCTGTCGTTGTGTGCAGATCACTTTCAGGAATACAAGTAATTGGTAATTAAAATAGGACCAAGTGAGCATAAGGAAGCAGGGTCAACTACCATCCCCAGGGCAATTTGGGTTACGGGCCCAGGAGCAATAATTATTAATCTGCAGGCTGTGGGATTTGAACCCACAACCATTAAGTTCTTCCAGCCTGTGAGTCAGAGATATATGTTCTTTCATCTCCAGATAAGATAATCTTTAAGGGGTACCCTGTTTTTGGCAAGTCCCCCTCATCTAATATTATTATTATAATATTAATAATATTAATATTATAATATATAATGTTATTATAGTGTTCTCAGTAATGTCATTTTTACAGGTATTTAGAATAGGAATGTTTAATCCCACTTATTTGCTTAAATTTCCACCTCAAATTTCCCTCAGGGATCAATAAAGTTCATCTAATCTATACCATTTGTGTTTCTAGGTTTTTTCTTTAGTCTACCTTGAGAGTTTCTTATTCAGTTCATGCTCGGTTTCAGGATATCTATATAAAGGGAGACATAGATGAGCTTCCAGATAATGATTGCAGGAGGAAATAGACAGGCTTCATTTGATTGGTTAGACTTGTGCCAAAGTAGTGTGAGGGCAGATCTGCCCACGGTGCATGTAGGGCAACATGGAACAGCTGCATGGTACAGCTCCTCTTCATTTCGGTGCATTTTGCTGAAAATGGTTCACGGTGTGCCTAGAAAAGTCATAATGCACAAAACTCTAAATCTAAAACATTTATAATCTGATCTTACTTTAGGATCAAACCCAGGGTTCACTTGATCCACAATGAAATATAATGCACACAAAGTTATACTTCCAAAAATAAGAAGAGTCCTTGTGAAATGTTCAATTAACATTCATGACTTCGACCTTTACCCTGTCCTGTTTAAATGCTGGACATCAATGATTAATGAATCCCTGACGTCAGGATCTTCTTCCAAAATCAAAGGATGATAAAGAACATACGTAAAATTCAAAGATTATTTAGGCAGATATACGATTCCCCAAGCCAATTTAACTTTTAATATTCGGCAAACTCTTATTCGTATATCGTGTAATTAACATTATATAAATTTAAATAGTCTGCTTACATTTGTTAAAGAAAATAAAGTATATGCTTATATACAATTAAATGTCTATAATAAATTATAAATATACTGAAAGAAATGTGTTTCTTTGCGATTAGTGGAAACACGCCGCAGTGTCTCGCTAAAAAGGCTGAAATAAAGCTGTCATCGTACACTACAACGGCACCTAGTGGTATAAAATTCTCAGTGCCCTCAAAAAAGAATCTTTTTTAAAGTTGACGAGTAAACGTGCGTCGACACCCAGTACGGAGACACGCAAGTCTCCTGTTCATATTAGCTGCCGATGCCACCGGGAACACTTTAGATTTACGTAGACTTTAAAAGAACAGCTAAATGGAAAAAGGCAACATCAGACTCATTCAATACAATAACAAACTGAGTCTAAGGTCACAGGAGGACCAGCAGGGGTGGCAGGTGGCATTTGCAACCCTGACGTGGGAGTTTTGCTGGTAGCAGTTCAGGAATCGGTATAATGACAAATGATTTAACGATAGATAATGGCAAACGAATTAATGATAGACAGATAGATAAGTAGATAAATAGATATTAATACGAAGCGTATAAAATTAACTTCTAATTAGAAGTATTTGGATGAATTAATTAATCTAAATAAAGGCACGGGACCGTTATATTTGCAGAATACATAATTAGCACAGAATCCAAGCGGAATAATAAACCCAACGTGACACCAGATAAATTCACAGCCATCATGGCTGCACGTATGACAAGTCAAGTGAGTGCTTCCGGGTCGTCGGGGGAAGGCGCCTTGTCATTGGCTGGTTCTTTTGATAACCCACAATTCTGTGCAAATTTCTTTCTTTTTCCGCCCGGCCATATTTCTTCAGGACGGTGAGTGGAAAATGATTGGCTATGTTTTGGCGAGAATCTTTTATAATCCTTAAAATCACGTAACATTTTTGTAAATTCTTCTATCTCGAAATGAGTAGTAGTATGACACAAGTGGAATGTGTGCATTATTGTGAAAATCTGGCACCAAAAACCTGTGTTACGAGGGTTACAGTATTGGAATGGCTTTCCCTTCCATGTTTACTGGTAGTGCGCCTTTTACTGACGCTAACGTTCTGCTGCCGGCATGAAACTGCGTTCTTTAACGGCAGTTTGAGGATATACATTATCGTCTTGAGCACGGAGCTTTATTTTCGCATTACTGTTGTCCTTTTTATTGAATAAACCGGCAGTCGTTTTCTTACCATAGAATGGTTGGCCTGTGAGTTCTACGGTACACGTTGCATTCATTTGGCATCTCAAAATTCGTCAGGCGAAGAAAAAACGGATGTGCCATTGCTTAAGTATCGTAGCTGAGTGATTTAGTGGTTAATCAGCTTGAACTGGCGGTGCTGATCTTGCTTTCCTAGTCGCCCTACCGTCTGGTAAACATTTAGGGAACTCTTCGTCGACTGGTTACTGAAGATGATTTTTCAGTTGATTGTTTGTGTCTTCTATGCAGTTTCACAGATTTGCTCTGTTCTTACACTTTTAACAGGGAAATAAGTAGCCATGGCTCCCAGCCGAAATGGCATGATCTTGAACCCCCATTTCCACAAAGATTGGCAGAGGAGGGTTCGCACATGGTTCAACCAGCCTGCCAGGAAAATCCGCAGGTAAGCCCCTCATCGCCCAGCGTGTGTGGGAGCTGCATATCGCACCGTATCCATGAACGGTATTCAGCCAGTAATTTGCGGTACACGTCCACAGGCGAAAGGCCCGTCAGGCGAAGGCTCGCCGTATCGCTCCTCGGCCTGTCGCTGGTCCCCTGCGCCCGGCTGTCAGGTGTCCCACCATCAGATACAACACCAAGGTCCGTGCTGGACGGGGGTTCACTCTGGAGGAGCTGAAGGTAAGAACAACCTGCAGCTTTGTCTTGAACTGGAATGTTCGGTTGCTCTTGGTTACTGTTGTCAAGGGCATTTTGGCAGTCAGATGATGACACTTTCTCCGGAATCTCTGCACCGTTTTGATGATAATACTGAACCCTTTATTCTGATGACTGCAGTTACATTTTCAGTTGTTCCTACAAACAGCTAAACAATTGTGACGTTAATAATGGAATGCTTGAAGTCTCTCCTGGTGCGTAGAAGAGCCTGAGGTGTTGGTGTGAAGCACGTGTGCGGCTCTGGTTCTCGCCTTCCACATCCCAATGCCTGACTGCTGGTCCTTTTGTGCTCCCCCAGGCCGCCGGCATTCACAAGAAGGTGGCACGCACCATCGGCATCGCCGTGGACCCTCGTCGCCGCAACAGGTCTACAGAGTCGCTGCAGGTTAACGTCCAGAGGCTGAAGGAGTATCGCTCCAAACTCATCCTCTTCCCCAAGAAGGCCTCTGCTCCCAGGAAGGGAGACAGCTCCGTAAGTTTCATCTCAAGATATTGCCCTCCGCTGCTGTCACTTTTGAACATTTGACTATTTTCCTTTTGTAATTCAGCTTGTTTTTTATTTCTGAGCAAAGTTTCCAAATTTTCCGATTCCCTTTAATGTGTTGACTTAAGGTTTGTTGAATCCAGATTGGCAGGATTGCTAAAGTCTGTACAAATTTATAGAAGTGTGTGTGCTTTCTTGGTACTTTCTGACCTTGTGTGTTTTCTCTCTAGCCTGAAGAGCTCAAGATGGCTACACAGCTTACTGGACCTGTCATGCCCATCAGGAGTGTATGTATCGTAATTTGGAGCCGATTCCTCTTTCCTGAACTTGCTGCTCAAATGTATACCTCTTAAGTATGCTTGGTTAAGCGAGCGTAGGCTGTACGCCTTCGAATATGGTCTCTCTTGTGGATTAGCTGCTGACCAGTCATTTCCTCTGCAGGTGCACAAGAAGGAGAAGGCCCGGGTGATCTCAGAAGACGAGAAGAACTTCAAGGCATTTGCCAGCCTGCGCATGGCCCGTGCCAATGCACGTCTTTTTGGCATTCGTGCCAAGAGAGCCAAGGAGGCTGCTGAGCAGGATGTGGACAAGAAGAAGTGAGATACTTAAGGTGGAACTTTTCAGAATAAAAAAATTATCTAAAGCTGTCTGTCTCATGTTCTTCTGTTCGACCTCTTTACGTTCTTAGAACAGTGAATTGCAGGTGTTATTTTATTATGATCAAAACTCTGTCTATGAGTCCTGATGCATGAAACGGTGTGTGCTAATCTTCTCATAGGGTTGTATGCATATGCACTTCCAGTATAATTCATGGACTAGTTTTCATTTTTGGCGCTGGGTCCAACTGAGCTTGAACCAAGCTAGATTTCTTGCTCCACAGCAAAGTGATTGCTGCCTAGTTTCCCTAAGTAGCTGGTGTCTCTAGGGTGAAAGAAATTTGCGTGCAAGTGAAGTTGAGTATTAGTGGTATTTCTGGCTGCCCATTAATGGAAAGTGGGTAGGTTAAGTAGGTTAAGCCTTTGGTGTTGGAGGAAAGGTCACTGAGTAATTTATATATATATATATATATATATATATAGTGGTGTGTTTTATTTGTAGTTTTAAGAATCAAGTTGTAAAGGATGTGCAGCATCACTGACATCTGCCTTGAAATGTCTTGAATGCTGATTTCCCCCCCCCCTCTCGTTTCATATTTGTTCAAGCAAGAAAATGGCAAAATATCAGCTTTGGCTGGGTTTTATTCAATGAAGCGGTTGCATAATTTTGCCTGGAAATACGCCTGTCTTTCTGCAGATAAACAGACAAGTAGACCACTCTTCATGGCATTTGAAATGCAGCTGCTCCCACAGCAGGAGGACTGTAAAGCATTTGGGGCTTGGCTCAGTGGGCAGCGGCAATGGGAGGACAGTGGGAGTCTTATGTAAACACCAACCTACACCTCTTCAGGACCTGTCTATTTTTGCCGTCTGCTGTGTGAGATCAGATTATGAAAGAATGACAAGCTCGGCTTGATGTTGATGGTCAAGTGTCCTGTTTTTGAATCCATTGGGTGGAGAGTTGTTTTCTTTTGGCTCCCTTTAATTAGATACTAATTACACTATGATATTTGCAATAAGATGTAGATGAGTGGATTCTGAAACACCGGAGAACAATATTGAGTGGTACTAATGAGTAGGGTGTTCAGTGTGTGATTTATCCTGAAAGCAGTAGACAGTTTTGGTGACGTGACCTTACCTCTACACTGCCTCCAGGATAATCTGAAGATAAGTGCATGATTATTTTTGTGTTACTGGTATTGTGGTCATCTTTTTAAAAAGCAAGAATATCATGTTACTAATATTTCCCGCAGTCAAGTTTGGTATTCAGAACAGCAGTCGTTTGGTCTCTGTATATCTTAACATTTGCACAGGGGAAATGGTACAGAATCGAGCCAATAGGAGGATTTCAAGTGCCGAGTTAGTTATGGTGGTCATGCTTATTTAATATTACTCTTCAATTGCTTACTCCAGTCCTTAATAGTACTTTCTAAGTGCATTCATTATAGTGGTTATGAAAACGATCTGGTGTGTAATGGAGAGGCAGCTGTGCGTTCCGGACTCACCGTTACCTGCACAATGCAGACTTTCCTGTAATTAGACAGGCTACAGAGAGCAGCCACGACAGCTCGCCATCTTTACTGGGGTGTTCTGGGACCCATGATAGAATGAATTCACAACTGAGAACTTTCTGAGAAATTAACTGCATCCCAAAGTCATTTTCTGATTGAAAATCCATGGTAATTCTCTTCAAGCATTAAATCAAAACCATATAGAAGTGTTTTTATGCTCATAGTGGGCTTGATGTTAGCATTATGCATGTGCTGTCATTTAGGATTTATCACAATCAAAATTAAACAATTTAAAGAGGATAATTTTAGCCCAGACTTTTATATTGTTTTATCAGTGTCACAATATGACTTTCCAGAGAAATCCAAGGCAAACACGCAGATTTTGGAAAGGTGGACCCAGTGAGCATTTCTGTCACCCAGGTAATATTACACCGTGTGTTACATGCAAGCTGAAAACAGGCTTTTCGTTCTTTTGTGGGATTTTAGTCCTAATGGGAAACTGATGATCCACATATTGTTGTTAAATCTATATAGAAAGCTGGTGTTGAATACAGTGCATGAAGAATGAAAATGAATGTTCATGGGACACAAAAATGTTCTGAGGGCAGAATCAAAAATGATTGGTACAGAGATATAACCAGTCAGATTGTAGAAGAGGTGGGTCCAAGCAACTAGAAGAGACATCTGATTGGTTGGTCCTGCTTCCTCTAGATGCTTCACCTCCCCTCCTACACAATCTGATCATTTTTCTTGCTGCCCTCAGAACATTTTTGTGGATGTAAAACTCGCATAAGCAAGGTGAATAACCCTTGTGTTGTATGGATCATAATCCCATCTAGTGAAGGATGTCATTTTGTTAAATGTGGCATATTACTTCACTGACTGTACCGAGAATTGTTTTGTGCATCATGCATACTGTGAATAAGGTGAACAGAATGAAAGGTAAGCTCTTTATCTGTAATCCTTAGGACACCTTTAGGTAAAGTTTCCTCAGGAGCCCATAGTGACAGTGCAATAAGTGAGGCCAAGTCACAGTTGTTTACACAATTTTGATGTGTTTGTTTGCAATTTGTTCCTAATATGTCTAAAACTGCTGGGATTTCCTTTCGCTATAACAGTAACTTTGTAGGGTACTTAGATGAATCAATACTCATCCGAAGATATCTTATAGACTGATATCTGATATCTTATTGGACGCCACTACGGCTGCCCTTTGTCAGTAATTCTTTTCATAACTGCTATGGACAGAATTTGTAGGCGTAGCCAAGGAGTAGAGAGAGCAGGGTCGCAGTTTGGTTTTTTACAGATGATGTGGTCTGGCTAGCTTTACCGGGATGTGACCTCTGGTGTGCAGTGTCAATTGGCCAGGATGAGGGTCAGGGCCTCCACGTCTGAGGCTGTGGTTTCCAGCCGAAACAGGGTGGAGTGCCCCCTCCGTGTTGGGGATGAGTTACTGCCTCAAGCTGGGAAGTTCTCGGGGTCTTGTGACGTTTGAGTGAGGGAAGAACGGATCAGTGCAGCATCAGCAGTTATGCAGACATTGTACCAGTTTGTTGTGGTGAACATCAGTGAGAGCTGAAGCGAAAGGAGAAGCTATTGATTTACTGGTTGATCTATCCTCTGACCCTCACCAATGGTCATGAGCTCTGTGTAGTGACCTAAAGAATGAGATCGCGGATACAAGCAACAGAAATGAGTTTCCTCTGCACGGAGTCAGGGCTTAGCCTTAGGAGCTCGGACAATTAGAAGGAGCACAAAGTTGAGATGCTTCTCCTCCACATCAAAAGGAGACAGTTGAGTTGGTCCAGTCATCTGTCTAGGATGCTATATTGTCCCTTTACAGTTTCTAATAAGTTCCTAAACCAGCACTTTCTTAAATCCAGAGCCTACGTCAGAAACTATGGACACAGAGCAGGTAATAACCCAGGGTGGGGTGCCGGTCCATGGGGTACACACTCACACCACCCAAATCCAAAATGTCAGATCAAAAACCTACTCAGTGACACAGACAAAGCTCTGACAAATTATATACGCCTCCTGGAAGCTCATGAAGATTCAGGTTCTGTCACCATTTCAGCTTAGTCTGGAATCTGGTCCCGTTTATTATGTCGGACAAGTCTTTTTTTCTATCAGTTTTTTTTTTCCCTCAAATTAATTTTGTTTGTAGTGATTGATATTGAGTAGACAACTAACAGGATGCAATTTCCCCTTCTGGAGTTCAATGAAAGTCAATGAACAGGATGCATTTTGCTATTCTAGCTCAGGGGTAAACTGTCCTGATCCTGGAATACCTGTGTCTAGCAAGTATTCCATCCTACCAGGTTTCTGATGACCCACAGCTGATCTCAGGCAGAAGGTAACTCATCAAGTTTGATAGAAAACCTGCTGTATACCGGCACTCCATGATCAGGGTTGCCTAACCCTGTTCTAGCTTGTTGTTTTACTTGTTAAGTAAAAGATTAGCGTGTCAGTAGGCTAAGAAGACAAACATGCTGCTCTTTTTTGCTGGATTTTACTTTGAATATAAAGGATATTAAAAGACAAAATGTCATGGTGATTTTCTGGGCACAGACTGTAATTAATGATCTGTAGATGACGCATCACAACTTTTATATTTAAATGTATGCATTTTTACTAAAAATTAAAATAAAGCCAAACCGTGTTTGAACACTAACAGCATGTGCTTTTACATCATGCGATGCCCTCATAGGGAGTTGGGGGACTTTAACATAAACAGAATTTGTTTTGTCATCTTGCTACTGAGTTACCGGTGTCCCTGATGGTGATAATGATAGTTGGTGACATCTGGAAGCCAGGCTTTGGGTAATTATAAACAAGTGTGAGAGTTATCTGGAAGTGACAGAGCAGCGTGAGCTATCCATTTGGTCCGTTTGTCGCAGGACACATCGGCCCGGGGGAGTGTACGGACATAGCGGAACACTTGTGGAGCTCAGGCGGGCTGCCAGACTGGGCTGCACATGCGACCATTTCACTCCCCAGCACTTCCCAGTGTAACGGAGCTCTGCATATGGAGCGCGCACTGTTGTCACCAGTTGGTGGGAGCTGTAAGTATTTTAGTCTAAACCTGTTGAGATGCGGCGTGTGTGGGCTGACACCGAGATGTACTGTGTATCAATGAAGAAATTCTGTTTCTCACCCTGCTGTTTTTTTATTTAACCCATTAAGATTCATTTTCTTGTTTTTATAAGGTCATTTTCATTTCCTAACAGGCCTGTTCTCAAACTTAATATTGATTTGTCATTTCGCTGTCTTTCCTTATCACCTTCAGGTTTCGATTTAATCTGAACTGGATGCCCACTATGTTCTCATTTGAAGATTTCATTTCTCGGTTTCCGCTGTTTAGAACCAAAATATCTATATTTGTGATGGAAACTTATTGCACTATCATAAATAAACAAACATCACACGCCTTTGCACTGAAATGAAGCACTGCATCTGTTTGAGTTGCGAATTCGGGTGTGAGATATAATCTGCTTGACTGATTTTCTTTTCTGTTACCTATTTTTGTTTTTTACTTCTAGCCAGGGGGGTCGTTACCCCTATTTTAGGGAGACTTTAGCCCCCCCCCCCAAATGTGTATTTATTGGCTTAAGTCATGAATAGTTTGCCATCAGCCCTCCTACCCAATCAGCTCTAACTACGCCCCTCCATCTAGCTTACCAGTAAGTTGTTTCCTAAATCAGGAGCATTGACACCAGGGTCCTATATCACCAAGGAGGGTTTCCTGCTTAGCTGGATGACCTGTCTTGATAACTTGACAACGGGTACCTAAGTGTAAATGGATTTCATCTTCGTTCACTTACATTTAACCCAGACAGTTAACCTAAATCCACAAGATATCCGGCGCAGGAAGAAATCCTGCTCCGTAATAAAATAGCCCTAATGCCAAGCCTTTGCATTAATCATTGCATTATTATTTACAGTATTATTTATTTTAGTGTACCACATTCACAAATGTCGTGTACATTACATATTGTGTTTTATTTACTTATTTATTACTTATTTTTTATCGAGAGGGAAACATCATAATTTAAGAACCGTAAATACCGACAGACCTAAGACGACCATGCGCGATGCCGCTTTTGGGGACGAGCCAGAGCGGCATCGATGTCTCCCCCCAGCGGACACTGACTACATGGTGCATATTATAAGAGATGCAAACAAATTCACCTTCTTCACTCTTCGCCTTCCCTCCAATCCCGAGTTTGCTACAGCTCGAAGGTGACTGTGGACAGGTTTAAACAAGTGCGACTACTCGGGGAATACAGCAGGTAAGGAGTCTTTTTTTCCACAGCACCAGAAATTCACCGGGAATATAAGTCATCTGTAATATTCTTCACATGCTGGAAATCGACTAGCATTTCATTTACTGGTGTGTTTAGTCTTCTTTTGAATCTTCTGAGTTTTACGGACCGCATTGGAATGTGGGTGACCTTATGTACATCTCAGTGATTGAAAACATAGTTAAATTATATATAGGCAAGAGTGCATTGTTTGTATTTCGTTATATTAATGTAAGCATCTATGTAGATGTATGGCGTGTAAATATGTAGTGGTGTTTCGTCGACTTGGCCTTTTTAAAATGACAAGTATAATGCTATTTTTGTTTCAGTGTTCTGTTTCTCTACGAAAATCAAACGTTTTGTTTAATGTCTTATTAAATTAATAAAATATCCTTACAACAAAACGGCGGCATTTTTATTCTACGTACAGCGGTGCTTAATTTGATAGTTATTTGTATCAGTAGCTAGAAACCAATATGACTTCCATTAGTATCATCTTTGTTAATGATAACGATTTTGTTTACGAGCACGAGATCAACTGAGCCTTGGCAATTCTGTAAATACCATGAGTGATCAAATTGTGTTTTGAGCGTGTTTAAACAAGGGAATCGCATCAATACTTGTATACTGTATAGATCTGCAGTTGATATTACTGTTACAATTATTACTTTTTTTTTTATTACCTTTTGTGACGCTTTATGAGTCTTGATTTTTTTCGTTAGCATTATAATTGGGCACGGAAGTGCATTTCGCTGTTTAAACTTTAGGGCTTCATAATTGTGCTTCGCATGTACCGAAGTAAATAGGTAGATTGTTAATAAGATTCTTTATTTGTGGTAATGTAGCCTACACCCAACTCAACATTTTCAAATAAACTTAAATGCGACCAGAAAGCTGGACAGACAGCAAGATTCTTGCAAGTTACACAAAGAGGTTTCCACCGGAGAACCCGAACTGCACGAAGTAAAATCTGTATCAGTTCGTGATTAAAACTAATTGTCAAAAATATCTCGAAATATGTTTTGTAAACAAATCCAAGTACATTTAGATTTACTGAAACCTCAATAATATTGCTGTCTAATGTAGTGTATTATTAAAACAAGGCAAAAATACAATGTAACAGGTGTTCATTTCTTTCCTTTATTCCAACATCGTGTAACATTGTAACAGTGTGCAAAATTCTTAAATATACCTGCGAAATGCAAAAGAGAAGTGATTACATACATTGAAAAGATGCCTGTGGAGACGTTTGGTGGTGATGAGAAAAAGAGTGAATGTTAACAAAAACTATAATACCTGGATGGGAAATGGGTAACTGTAATAAGAGTCTTTACAAAATTCAGAATACTGTGAATTACGCTATAGGCATTTAAAAGGAGTCTTTGACCCCCATTATGAAACAGAGATTATCCTTCTCTGCGTAAATTATAGAATCGTCAAGTGTTCATTCATTGCAGCGGAGGAATATTGATATTGCATACTAATATGTATCTCCATGAATACTAATGACAGGGTTTTTAGTCTTAAAAGCTGTCCTTCTAGACTAAAAATGACTCTTTACCTTTTAGAGAACCGTAAAATGGGGAAACGTACCTGTAAGGGTAAAATGACGAAGAGTTTAATTAATTATGTTTTTAGTTATTTTTAAATAGCTGCTCCTAAACTGTTTGTTACAGGCGGCTTAATGGAAAGAACTGCCTCTCGCATCTTCTGCTGCAGATCTGATTTCAGCCCAAAGACATTTTCTTTGGGTGGATTAGTGCCTCCATAGTATTCATCTGACCATTAGTGTACAGTGATGTACATCATCTTCTGTCCTCTACTGGGTTTCTTTATACCTTTGCTGTCTGAGATCACACAACATCATGACCTGGACCTGAAGAAGTGTTTTGTGCCAATGAATGAATGAAATAGTAAAAATGTATAGTTATATAATCCAGTATAATTCTCAGAAACTGGAATTTTGCTTTTATAAATATATATATTTTTAGCAGATTCACCCTACTTCATTGAATGATATGCCATGACTCTGATCTTCTCAGCCGCGATGAATGACACCCAGGACCAGACGAGTTCACCACCCGCAAGAAATGCCTGTAAAGTGGAGCTGAGAGTATCCTGCAAGACTCTGCTGGACCGAGATACGCTGAACAAGTCTGACCCCTGTGTCATCCTCATGGGTCAGGGGGAGGGAGACTGGGAAGAGGTGGGTCCTCACACCCCTGTGCATGCCATGTTAACGTCAACTAACATGCTTCAAGTTTGGTGAAGAATCAGAAAACCAAGCTTCTGACTTTATTATGATGAGGGCAGGCATGTAGCCAGGTAGTAAATATTTTGGAGTTTGCAACCCCCTCCTTCTGCTATGCAGGGGGACCCCCTCTCCCCAGTTACTAAAATCTACCGAGAGAGACCTTTATCAGATCCCCTGCAAAATTTGTTTCTGGCTACAGGCCTGGATGAAGGTAATATATGTTATTTATATTTTTATAACTATGTTGGTATTCTACAGTACCAGTTATAAATTTGGACACACCAAGCCGTCTACAAAGGAGAGTGATAGTGTTGCATCACATGACCTGGCCACCTGACCTGAACCCATTAGAGGTGGTTTTGGAGGAGTCTGACCAGAGAGTGAAGGAAAAGCAGCCAATGAGAGCTCAGTATATATGCGGGACCTCCTACAGACAGCTGGAAAAGCATCCCAGGAGGCCACCTCATGGAACTGGTGTAGAGGAGACAGTAGGGTCAGCCTGGAGCAATTGGGGTTAATGGCTTTGCTTAAGAGCCCAATAGTGGGATCAGTCTGTTGACCCAAGGAACCAGAAACCTGGCAACCATGTGAGTCCCAACCCACAGAGTTGCCCCCCCCAACAAATTATTTTTTTTTGGTCAGTGCATAATTCCATGTATGCTATATTATAATTTTGATGTCTTTATAACTATTCTAAAATGTAGAGAATAGTACAGATAAACCATTCTGTGGGTGGGTGTGTCCAAACTTTTGACTGCCACGATATGTAAGATCAAAGAGAGAATGTTGTGTCGCTGTACACAAACTGGGCAACAGAAGCTTCCAGTGTGTTGTCTCAATGTCGTTGGCTTTTTCAAATGACAATCTGGTGTGGCCCTAAAGCCTGACATGTGGGTCTTGTACGAGAAATGAGTTGTCTGTGATACGGCATCAGAAGCCGGGATGAAATGTTAATCCTGCTCGCATTCTCCATCATCGGTGCCATGCAGAAGAAATAATATGGGAAGCTGGAATGTTGAGTATGGTTCAGCTTGACTGGAAGTGACACTGCCTTCAAAATGTGCTCTATACACCCCAGAAAACGCTATCTGTCATTTTTATTGAGTCACTTGGCTGCCTCAAAATGACAGTGGCGGACTCACTCTAGCAGCTTCTGTGTGCATTGCAGCATGTTCACCAATTTATCTGAGGTATTCTACAGTACTCAAGGTGTATATACTGAGTTTGTGTGGTTGTTCTGCAAGCATGTGAATCAGTTTATCCCCAGTCGTAAAACCTCTACCATCTTGGTCCACTGTATAGGGCTAAACGTGGGCATGCCTTGTTATTCAGTAACAGGTGCCGGTACTCCCCTTGTTATTCAGTACCAGGTGCCGGTACTCCCCTTGTTATTCATTACCAGGTGCCAGTACTCCCCTTGTTATTCAGTACCAGGTGCCAGTACTCCCCTTGTTATTCAGTAACAGGTGCGGGTACTCCCCTTGTTATTCAGTACCAGGTGCCGGTACTCCCTTTGTTATGCAGTACCAGGTGCCGGTACTCCCCTTGTTATTCAGTACCAGGTGTGAGTACGCCCCTTGTTATTAAGCACCAGGTGCAGGTACTCCCTATGTTATTCAGTACCAAGAGCTGGAATTCCCCTTGTTGTTCAGCACCAGGTGCTGGTACTCCCCTCGTTATTCAGTACCAGATGCTAGTACTTTCCTCGTTATTCAGTACTGGGTGCCAGTACTCCCCTTGTTATACAGTACCAGGTGCCGTTACTCCCCTTGTTATTCAGTTCTAGCAGATATTGATAGGTGCTGGTACTCTGAAGAGAAACAAAGAGGTGCTGGTTCTGCATACCAGTGAGTACTGGCCGACTTCACGCAGTTTACTCAGGGATGAATATGTTGGTTTTAAGTAAGGATTGCTTTTAGGCCTATCAACAAAATATAAATGCATGTACAGGGTACTTAAGTGTATTTTGTGGTATTGTTCATGTAAACCCTTCTCTGACATGGAACACTGACTCAATGAAATAATGTAAAACTTCTAAAAGATATATATTAAGTACAAGGATTCAGAATAATTTGGTTCACTCTAACAATAATGAAACTTAATGACAGATCTCAGATATTATTATCAGGTATTATCTCTGGAATGAGCCACATTTTATCTATGCATTAAGCTACTGTGAGATAGTTAACCCCAGTAATTACATACATTCCCATCTATTCATCTTCTAATCCCTCATCCAGTACGGGGTCATGAGGGTGATGAGGAGCACATCCAACGCAACTCAGGCCACAAAGCAGGGATACCCCGTGGATTGGATGCCAGTCCATCACAGGGGACACACTCTCGCCAATTTAATCACTAGTAAAGGCTGATTTTTGCGTATGTGTAGAATCTTCTTTGTAGGTAGCTGCGTGCCCTACGTGGTACCCTGATACCTGTAGTTACATTTCTGGGGAGGTGCGTATCAGGCTATGGCATAGGGGACGCGGCTGCGTAGATGCTACGCAGAGATATAAACCAGCTTGTAGCCTTTATTGCATGTCTTTGGACTGTTGGGGATGTTGGAGTACCTGCAGGTACGAGCAGGGGGAGAACATGCAAACCCCCCACACGCACAGAGCACGGGGCGGGGTTCAAGACCCAAACCTTAAGTGTGTTAGGGACCCCACTTTTATGTGTGAGTCACCCCATCTTTTCACATTCAAAAAAGGGAAAATTTGTGGTTACGTGTAGGAAACACAATTTATAAAACAAATAAATTATGACTTTTCCTGTGTTTGTGTCAAACACATGCAAATATACTGTAAAATGTAGTTATGGCAGATTTGTGTGCAGTGTGGTAGGATTTCCTTCTGTATGAAGTGCATAATATAAACTGCTGCAATTCAGGCAGTGATTCTCAGCTCAAGCGGCATCAGATTAGGGGATTCACTGGATGACACCCCACTGTCTAGTTGTCTCCCCTTGTGACTGATTTCAAATTAACATGTTATGTCAGGGAAAATGACAATGCAATTCATTCTATTCATGAGTCCAAAAAGAAACCTTCCATCCATCCATCCATCCATCCATCCATCCATCCTCCAACTGCTTATTAAATGCTGCCTTGCGGGGGAGTCTATAGCCTATCCCAGGCAGCACAGATCACAGACCGCTTATTAATAAGAACTTCACCAAATGACTTTCTGGAGCAGGTGTTTGAATATTTCACTGTACCACCAATTATGAATGTGTGCACATTCTATTAATATTAATACTAAATCCTTTCAGAATAGACAGGAAGGTCGAAAATCTCCAGGTGTGGGTAGGAGTGGGATTAAAAAAAACATGTCCCATACAAAACATCTAATGCAGAAAATTTATTTGCAAAGACAAACAAATGAGCTGAGTTTTAGAGAAACCAGGTGTTTTTTCCCAGGCAGCAGTGCGTTTCACTCAGGCTGCACTGTGACAATAGAAGTTACTGAATCTAATCCCTCTGAATCAATCGTGTGCCAAAAGTGTGCTTGGAACACATAGTCACCCTTCAGCCATCATTCAGATCTAATCGAGCTGTTGTCACACCAAAGATGCAGATCTTTACTCAGTAAATGCATGACTGTTGTTTTTAGTAAGTTTATGGTAATATATGCATTTAAATTTGTAAGTATTTTGTTAGGTGGCTGAGAGAAATTAATGAATATGTTGGACTGCAGGAAAACTAAAATGCAACTCTTCTGATCAGAAATAAATCTTAATGAAGCTGCATTTGATTTAAGTTGTGAAATCTTTTTAAGAATGTTGTGTTTCCTGGCTACTATTGTGGAGTCCTCATGCATTTTGTGTGTTTCTGTGTTTGTATGTAAATCACTGCATCAGAGCCAGTGGCCTTGGCTTCAGCTTCCCGCATCAGTATTCAGAGTTATTTCTGCTGCAGATTCCACTTGATTTCCTTTTTCTCGTATAGTGACTGATTCCATAGTTTGCACAATCCAAGCAAATATTCATTAGAAGAAAAAAAAATCCTTTTATATCCATTGCTGACCACGTGGCGTCCATTCACAAACCCTCCATCAGCCATTCCAGTCCTGTCCAACAGACCTACAAATTCACATTTCAGTTTGGCATCGGAGGGCTTCACCGCTCCAGTAAGCAGAACAGTGTTTACAGTGCTGTGCTGGCAGATGGTAGATTAAAATGGACAATTAAGCAGTGTTTCTGCACTCTATTACCGCTTTCACGCAGAATTCTGCATCGGAGCGCACTGCATGTGAAATATCAAACAAACAAGCAGTGACCTTCGATTTATCAGGCCTTAGTTAATTGTAACTTTTTACTGCAAGGCGAAAATTACAACTATATAGATACATTTTTAAATTTCCATTTAATGTACAATGTTGCATTACCCTAACCCCATATTTATAAAGTGTTCTATTAAGTAGTATCTTGCTCAGTACAGTGGCTCATTAAGTGCTTACCAGTCCAATGCAGAGGTCTGTTTATAAACATTGTTATTCACATACCTTGAGCAAAGGTCAGAAGCTCCATCATTTGTTTTCTGTTTTATATATACAATATATATAGACAGATACACACACAACATCTCATACGTATATGTGCTCTATACCTGTAATCAGTAAGCCTGACAGCACTCTGATATGTGCTGCCCTGTGCGCCCTTCACGTGTACCCTTGTGTTTTTCCATTATAAAATACTCCAAAGTCATGTCTCTGAACACTACTTTAATTGCACTATGCCATCTTACTCATTTAGCACTGCTATAAAAATGTACCACATTTCCACCTATTATGACAATGCAGTGCTATGCTGAGTGGAGGACTTTTTATTTAGTTTGATAAACTGCCAAGGTCCAGGTAAATTTAATTTGAATTTTAAATGTTCAAAATTGACCAGGCCTTGTAACCCTGACCAGGATCAGTAACCTAAAGATAGGTGAATTGATGGAATATCTACTAGGGTTGAAATATTTTCTTTTTTACTATATGTGTCTTTATAATACTCTCTGGACAGTCTTTTGGGTCAAGGTAACATTAGTTAGTTAATGCTAGTTAGAGTTAGTGTTAGGGATATGGGGGATACCACATGCAGTGGGAGTTAGCATTAGGGACATAGGGGATACCACATGCAGTGGGAGTTAGCATTAGGGACATAGGGGATACCACATGCAGTGGGAGTTATTGTTAGGGATGTAGGGGATACCACACACAATGGGAGTTAGTGTTAGGGACATAGGGGATACCACATGCAGTGGGAGTTAGCATTAGGGACATAGGGGATACCACATGCAGTGGGAGTTA
>JAODLD010000021.1:1666885-1682623 GCA_026781065.1 Mormyrops boulengeri
AGTGGGAGTTAGCATTAGGGACATAGGGGATACCACATGCAGTGGGAGTTATTGTTAGGGATGTAGGGGATACCACATGCATTGGGAGTTAGCGTTATTGTTAGGGATGTAGGGGATACCATATGCAGTGGGAGATACCGTTATGGGTATGGGGGATGCCACTCATGCCCCAGAGAGGCAGTTTTCGTTGAAAAATCGGTCCTGTGTTGCCAGGCGACTGCTGTCCCAGGTGCTGATACCAGTGCATGGCCACCTTATTTCACTCATTGTGTCTACATCGTTGTGACATTTTCTTAGTTTTTTCAACTTTAAGATTATTTACTGCAGTATAAGACTCATACAATAGTAAATGCTCACCTGTGTGAAATAAATCGACTATTTCATTTTCAATCTGGATCATTCTGTGTCATATTTACCATGACCCTAACCAGGAAAGCAGACTCTAGATGGATGGATGTGTCTCATATTACCCTTGAATGATTTAACTTTTAAAGATACATGTGTCACAGCCTCCTTGATGAATTGACTAGGTGTCATTTCCTTCAGGGGTCACTGTCCTCTTGCTGTTGAATCGGTCCCTCATCCATCCTTACCCATCATGCGTTTTTCCCTTACTTGAGCCAGATAGACAGGACGGAGGTCATCAAGAGTAACCTGAACCCTACCTTCAGCAAGGTCTTTACTCTGGACTACCTCTTCGAGGAGGTGCAGAAGCTGCGTTTCGAGGTATATGACATCCATGGGTCTCATAGCATCGATACCCATGAGGATGACTACCTGGGAGGCATGGAGTGCACGCTCGGCCAGGTAGGATGCTGACGTGGTGTCTCAAGTCTGAGGCATTCAGAGTCTTGCCTAATGGTATTTGATATGCTCTGCTGATGCCTTAATCCTTATTAGTCACACCAGTGCGTTTTACTCTACAACCTGTGCGTGAATATGGGTGCTAATTAGCATGGATGCTGCTCACTCAACCCTAAGCCATAGTGTTAGACTTAGAAGACACAACATGAAGCAAAGGGTAAAAGTACTGATTCATGGTCAATGTCAATCATTTATGAGAGAACATCTCAGACAACCAATAGTGCCACTTGACAATGATGATGCTAATGGTAAGGATGGTGCTAATATTACATTGCATTGTAAGTCTGTGTTGCTACCAGTGCATCCCAGTGTTACCTTTTTTTTAAAAAAAATAAAAAAGACACATAGTAACATACTTGCTATTCAGAATAGTAAATGACTTTCAGTAGTGTAACTCCACCCGCGCAGTGTTTTAGCAGCTGGGGTGGATGGTTTAGGTCCAGAAAATAAAATTCCAGACTAAGATTTTGTTTCAACCAATCAGTTGAGTACTCTGAGACTGTGACTCTTCATGCTCAACTGGTTAGTTGAAACTAAATCTTAGTCTGGATTTTTACTTTCTGCACCTGAACTGTCCACCTCTGTTTAGCAGGTAGGCAAGTTACCCTAGTCTTGATTTACTTTAATCTAATATCATTTTCTTGAGTAGTGCATTTATTAGTGCATGTTTCTTCTGAGATATTTTCAGTTCTGTATTCAGAGTAATTTCCGACACTGCCAAATGAGATGTGTAATTCAGCTGAAGATGTAATTTAGCATGGTGTGTCACTAAATACTAACACCACTGGAAATTAGTACCTTAAACAATTCCAACGAATGATGTTGGAAAAATTAAGATATTGCTGTTAAAGGCTCTGAATTAGAGGCTAGATGCCCTTTAAGATGAAACAAAAGGGGGAGGGGTCGCCGAGTGTCCTCCTCAGCTCTGCTGTATCACTGTGAGTAGGCATTTCTATATGTGAAACCAGAGAAGAGGTGTCAGGTACCAACGTATAACAAATAACTACAAATGTGCATTAATCTTCCACGGCTCTAGAAATGTCTGACCAAGATTTTTCTCTCACAGATTGTGGCTCAGAAGAAGATGGTGAAGCTTCTTTCTCTGAAATATGGGAAGAATGCTGGGAAATCCACTATAACGGTATGTTTTTCCAGACGTGTTGTGTCTTTTTATATCTAACAAAATACTTTGAAACAACTGTGGATGGATTGCTACACCTTTGAGTCAAATTGCAATCAAAAAGCAACCAGCAGGAAGTCAGTTAAACCAATCTGTAATTGACAGAAGGATAATCTCGCCCATCGTGAAAGCTGAAGCTTAATTTCATCACTGTGATCCTTAAGTGCCTTAATGCACGAAACCCTCATGTACTTGTTTATAGTGTAATTTGCCTCATGAAGAGACTCAGAGCCCCTGGCACATACAAAATGTTTCCTTCAATCAACCACTTTCCACATGGCTGCCATTTTGCCCCACTCTAATGATCTTGCAATGCACGCCAGCACATAACTCTCATTACATTCACTTTAACACCTACGTCTGCGTGACTTTTATTGTGCACCATTAAATACTCCATCGCTCGTGAAATAAAACAAGAGTTGGCATGCGCACAGTAAATCTCTAGGATCTATGTGTAGAGGCCGTTTAGCCTGTGAACAATGCTGTATTTTCGCAGTAGATACATATCTAGGATGGCCTGTGTCTTCTGCACCTTATTAATAATATTAGTGAAACCTCTCACGGATCTATTTGTTACATTTGTGCGCTAAACACTTTATCTCTAGCAGTAGTTGAGTTAGTGCTGTTCACAGTATTAATTAAGTATTCACTGTGGATCCTTGTTGACCTGTAGTTTCCACTTGGCCATAATCAATGAAAGGGTGCAATAGGAAGTCAATGGCTGTGTAAATGCCTGGAGCTCAACACGCATCCAAAATATAAGTTCCATAAATGGATTAAATGTTTGGACAGTTTTGGTCGATATGTACAGTCTATTTATGAATAGTTGCCATTCCACCCATTCTCTCACCATCCTGTCAGCCTGCCCTCATAAAACTCAACAATTATTACTAATGATTATTGATATGCAGCTCTGAACATTTTATTATTCGCATGAACTGCAGTGCTTTGAAAATCATTCACCTTGAAGCTCATCCAGAAGAGAAGTGAGCAGTCTGTGACATTTAAACTTTTAAATGGAATGACTTCTCCACAAAAATGCAGTGTATGATTTGATTCCCCCTCAAAACATGTTATAGGTAACCTGTTGTAATTCCAGGAAGGAAGGTAGTGCAGAAAGGCATGGAATGAGACCAGGCGTGGTGGAAATATCTTGTCATACAAAATGTCGGTGGAAGAGTGTAATTTACTATCCATGCAAAAAACTAAATTTCTGAATGTCAGAATAGCCTCCTTCATATCAGAGCATTTAAAATCGAAAAGCGAAGATCGAAAAAGAGCATGCAATCAATTATCTGGCAGAATATGCTATGATGGTAAGAGTTAATTGTTAGAAACAGTAACTGACCTACAAAGAATTTCCATAAAACTGATGACTCATCTTAATATACCCCATTAACTACTCTCAAGTCATTGGGACGACGTTAGGGTCTCATGGTTATCAAGCATATACGACAATCCTGTTCTGTTGACTCACTTAATTTAAGAATCGAGCACATGAACAGATAGAAGCAGAATGTGTCAAAATGGACAAAGGGTGAGTGAGATTCAAGAACATCAGTCTCTCCATACAAGAAACCTATCATGATTTTGTGCCTTGCTTCACCTTGGCACCAAATGACAAGACTCATTCTGTCCCAAAAACACCTAGAGGCTTGTCAGTTAGCAGTTTTCAAGAGGCTAATCAGTTATCCTTTTTCCAACATATCCAATAAAGACAACACAGTTTTTCTTCATACAGTGAGCTGCTTTTGTATGAATGAAAATCACAATAAATAAATAAGTAATTATATAAAAACTGCATTACATAAATAAACTGATTTTTTATTAGAGGAGTGATCGATGCATTTAATTTGTTTCCTAGGTGAGCGTAGAGGAAATTTCGGGAAACAATGAATATGTTGAGCTTTCCTTTTCTGCAGAGAAACTTGACGACAAGGTGAGTTTTGCTGGTTTATAACTTTCAGACTGGCATATATCCACTATATGGACAAAAGTATTGGGACACCTGGCCATTACACCTACAGGAACTTTTATGACACCCCATTCTAAATCCATAGGCATCAATATGGAGTTGGTCACTCCTTTGCAGCTACAACAGCTGCCACTCTTCTGGGAAGGCTTTCCATAAGATTTTGGGCTGTGTCCGTCGGAATTTTTGCCTATTCCTCTAGAAGAGCATTTGAGAGGTCTCGCACTGATGTTGGACATGAAGGCCTGACTCACAGTCTCTCTTCTAGTTTATCCCAAAGGTGTTCAATGGTATTGAGGTCAGAGCTCGGTGGGGGGTCAGTTCAGTCAAGTTCTTCCACACCAAACTCACCCAACCATCTCATTATGGACCTTGCTTTGTGCACTGGGGACAGTCATGGTGGAACAGAAAAGGGCCTTCCCCAAACCGTTCCCACAAAGTTGGAAGCATGGAATTGTTAAAAATGTCTTGGTGTACTGAAGCATTAGAATTTCCCTTCACTAGAACTAAGGGGCCTAGACCAACCCCCTGAAAAATAACCCCATACCATTTTCCCTCCTCCACAAAACTTCACAGGTCGCACAATTCAGCCAGGCAGGTAATGTTCTCCTGACATCCTCCAATCCCAGACTCATCCATCAGACTGCTAGACAGAGAAGAGTGATTCGTCACTCCACAAAACATGTTTCCACTGCTCCAGAGTCCAGTGGCGACTTGCTATACACTACTCCATCCAACATCTGGCATTGAGCTTGGTGATCTGAGTCTTGCATGCAGCTGCTTGGCCAAGGAAACCCATTCCATAAAGGTTCTGGCGCACAGTTTTTGTGCTGGAGTTAATGCCAGAGGAAATTTGGAACTCTGCAGTTATTGAGTCAACAGAGTGTTGGCGACTTTTACGCACTATGCGCCTCAGCACTCGGCGACCCTGCTATGGTTTGCCACTTCATGTCTGAGTTTCTGTTGTTCCTAAATGCTTCCACTTTGCAAAAATACCACTTGCAGTTGACCGTGGAATATCTACCAGGGTAGAACTGACTTATCACAAAGGTTGCATTCTATGACAGAACCATGCTTGAATCCATTGACTTCTTCAGAACGACCCATTCCTTCACTGATGTTTGTAAACCTGACTGGATGGCTAGGTGCTTGATTTGACTTTCGTCCATATAATGTGTGTGTGTTTGTATATTTATATGTATGTATATAAGTATATGTGCGTGTGTGTGTGTGTGTGTGTGTGTGTGTGTGTGTGTGTGTGTGTGTGTGTATATATATATTGTTTATACACATGTATACATATGTATATACAGTGGAACCTCGGTTCTTGAACTTAATCCCTTCCAGAAGGCTTTGGTTTTGGAAGGATTTGGTTGAAAACTGAATCAGTTTTGTCCCATAAGAAATAATGCAAATTGGATTAATCCGTTCCAGACCCCTAAATGACTGAATATTTAAACCTGTCAAAATACATACCTAATGCTGCAACCAAAAATAAAAACTTTAAAACCCATAAATACATGAAATAAATGAAAAAAATTATTTTGTCATTCCATACCCTGTAACGAGATCAGACACGCAAACACCTTTGTCATACTTTGTAATTATTTCCTTTTTAAGCTCTATCGTGATTCTCACAACTTTCCTGTTTGGTTTGCTGCTATCACTAACCTTCTTAGGACCCACGGTGGCTTATTTCATAACAAAATAAAAGTAAAAAAAAACACGAGCATATTCACAGCACAATTCAGTGGAGACGTTCAACACTTGAGCGTTAGCGGTAGACTGACTGATACGCACGCATTCTCTCCTTTGTTTATGCATAAAAAGGTGTGTGCTTTCTCAGACAGGTTATAGCTCGACAGGGTTGGTTGATTGAGAACCGAAAATACGTTCCATAACTGAGACATTTTTTCATCAAACAATATGGTAGAGAATCGAATTGTACGAGATGTGAGACATTCGAGAACCGAGGTTCCACCGTATATGTATAAATATGTGTACACACACACATGCACACACACACACACACAGGCAATCCCTGGGTTAAGAACATCTAACTTACAGCCAGCTCATACTTACAAACAGCCTGCCATAAAGCCTATTATATTAACAATTTGGGTTCAATACAATGTACACTCCTCTTTTGTGATGCTTATGAAAACATTGGGTGGCTTCAGTGGCTGTATAATATCCATCCATTTTTTGTAACTGCTTGTCCTATTCATGGGCCTATGAGTGCAAGGCAGGGAACAACCCAGGATGGGGCACCTGCCCATTGCAGGGCACACTCACACACACATTAACCTCAGCATGTTTTTGAACTGTGGGGGGAAACCAGAGTACCTGTAGGAAACCCCACAATGACATGGGGGGAACATGTAATCTCCACTTCCAGAATCCTGATGGAGACTCGAACCCTAGTCCCAGAGGCATAAGGAAACAGAGCTAACTGCTGCACCACTGCACCCCCCCCCCAGTTGTATAGTATAGTAATCAATATTATAATTATAAACTGTATTATTATTTTTCTGCCTTACCAATAAAAGTGACTAAAACACTTAGGAAATGGATCTCATTCATAACCTGGGGACTGCCTGTATAGTAAAGATAACATGTCTTATATAAAATTGTTTTTTGTTCATTTGAATTATACATATAATGCACGATGTTCATATACTTCAACACTGACCGTGATTGGCCAGATTTGACTATGGGAATTCCTTCATTTGAGATGCCTGTTAAAGAGGCTCTCAGTGAGGTATGTTACCTCCCTCTAGCTACTCCACGGTTTTTCTTTTGCTGTCCCTGGGGGCCTGCAGCTTCTCCCACACAGCGCGCTGTACCGCTGACCCGTGTTCCTCTGCCCACATGCCTCTTTTCTTTACGCCTGACACTCTGCCACCATTTCCCAGAATCCCTCTGTGCATTGCCCAGAAGGTCCGTGGCCTAACCCACCTTATATGACAAGCACAGACACGCCTAAAGCGATTAGTTCGAACGATGCAGGATTTAAGAAGTCATGATCTGGTCTGGCTCTTAAGAGAAGCAAGCGACCTCAGAGATGAGCTGAGAAATCAATAAGTTGTTTTTTTTTCCCTGCAACCGAAGATGGAAAATGTAACAATAATAAAGGAGTTAACAGTGGTTACTATGAGAGGCGCTGGGATGTAATCGATATGCTCAGATTGTGGTATCCAGCATAAGAGCATGATGGAGATATGGTATTCAAGGAGTGCGGGCAGAATGCATACTCATCAATTCCCCAGCCTGCCGACTGACTAGATTATACCACAGGCCTTTTGGGGAAACATACTCTGGAGCAATTTGTTAAGCTTGATAACAGTAAGAAGCGAAGAGCTCTGTTTTACATTTATGCATTCTGTTACACCAACGTCAGCTTCGCAAAAGCCTTAGCAATCCATGTTTGGTAGTCCCATATGGGGAACAACGAAGAAATCATAGCAATATCTTACACCCTTGATGAACTCATTTTAGTCTTACAGACTATACGCTCCCTGGTGCATAAAACTATTTTTTTATGCTTTTATGAGCTGCGTCACATACTGAACACCTTGTAGTATTTGTTGGATTAGCCACCTTTTAGATGCTAACGTGTCTGTGAGGATCATCCATTAGCCTCTATTAAAGCACCAGCGATGCAGCACAGAGCCCTGCCATGATTAGGCCTGTCACATGTCCGCCGGAACAACAGATACCATTCAGTACGTTTCCTAAAAAAAAAAAAAAAGTTCAGTAGCGCTATAAATATACCAGCGTAATGCAAAGACAATCATGTGCTCAAAATTATTCCAGCTATTGAATGACTTCAGTGAAAAGGGAGCAATAACCGGCGCAGCGCAGTCAGAAAACAAACCATTGAGAAGAAAGATATGAACATTTATCCAAGCAGCTTTTCAATTTTTAAACACACTCTGGCTTTTTTAAATGACTCTGAGATGGGAGAGGACTCAGAGGAGTCTCCGTTTAAGTAGCTGGAGGTGAGTCATGCCGTTCTCACTGGTCTCGATGCTGGGGAATGGTGTCTGATTTAAAAACGCACACTCAAGAACGTGGCAAAGCCAGCATTAATGGAAATGCTTTAATACCCTCCGGTTTCTCTGATCATTCTCAGCCGTGTGGTGTTTGTCATAAAGTTCAGCTGTGGGAAGGTGTATTTTTTTATCTGTATTAGTGTCTAATCACAATATCATATATAATAACATTCAGGTTGCTTAGATTGAGCCCAGCTTCATTTGAATAGTCTTAATTATTCAATGTGTATGTGTATAACCGTCTCAGAAGAAATTTCAGTACTTACATTTTCAAAACCCTTAGCCCTGCCGCCATGTCAAAATTCTTTCTTTCTTTTTCTCTTTCTCACAGCATGGGGTCTAAATGTCAAAAAAAACTTGTGTTAAAAAACTTGCTTTAAAAGAATAAAGGAAAGCCTAGAAACACTATTTCTGTTTCACCTGATTTTCGCCTGATTCTGTTCCATTTTCTGCAGGATCTCTTCAGTAAATCGGACCCCTTTTTGGAGATATATAGAATTAATGATGATGGAACGGAACAACTGGTCCACAGAACCGAGGTGAGGAGACGTTTGACTGCTTGGTGAAGAAAGGCTTCCTTAACGTCATAATATTTACGCATCATTTTGAGCATATTGGATTTGAACCTGTAATATAACATTAGTAAGCTCTAATTTGATGCCTTCTTGCCACGGAGTGGAATAACCGTCAGGGTTTGCCGTTTAGGGCTGTGTAGCCATTGGGATGTGGAAGTTCGCGGTACGGGCGCTTTAGGGTGCAGAGTGCTTGCTTGAAACTAGGCTTTAGCTTATATATCTCTTTGTTTCGGCAGGTAATCAAGAACAATCTAAATCCTGTGTGGGAGCCATTCAAAGTGTCTCTGAGCTCTTTGTGCAGCTGCGATGAGGACAGGAGGCTGAAGGTGGGTACTTCTTCCAGTAATGAGAAGTACTCATAAGTAATGGTCTTTAGCTATATTCAGGGATGTTCCTGAGGGAAATTAGTGGGGGAAAAAAAAACCTTGTTTCTCTTTCACTTTCCATGGCATCGCTCTTCCACAGGATCTTCTTACCATTTGTCGATTCCTGTAGACACGTATCAATGCTCATAACTAGGTTCTGCCGTGCATTTTTCATAAAAGGGAAGGCAATCTGTGTTTTCTGTTTGTTTAGCTTTGTCAAGATTGTTACTCAATGCATGAGATGGATCAAGTAACAACCGGACAGATACAGTGTCATATGTACAGAGAATGAATTGACAGGGGGCTTTTCTTGGGTATTGCAGTGCCTCGTCTGGGATTATGATTCCAGGGGAAGGCATGATTTTATTGGAGAATTCTACCCCACGTTCAGAGAAATGCAGACAATAACTGAAGAAAACAAGGTCAGTATGGCCCAGGACAACATGCTTAATGTCTCAAAGTTATGCACATTGTATGTTGTGACAATCCCACATTTTAGCCCATCGACAATCCCTGTAATATTTTCTGTTATTTGCTGGTAAAAGAGCGGTGGCACACTCACGTGCTTCTTGTGTATGTCAAGGTTTCATGGGAATGTATAAATCCAAAGTACAAGCTAAAGAAGAAAAACTACAAAAATTCTGGCGTGGTCATTCTCACTGAGCTGAAGGTGGGTGTGCAGTGTCATACGTGGTTTTGCCATAACACACATGCAGTGACAGAGGCTTTTCTCTGTCATTCAGAACGGGTCCTGCCATTGGGGTTGAGCACATGTGACATTGAACGTGACTGCTCAGTGTGTGTGTGTGTGTGTGTTTGTGTGTGACAGAGAGAGAAGAGGCCGCTTCCATTTCGCTGCTCCACTTGGAGAGGCTGTTGGAGACGCCACACTTCCTCTCGTCCCATTTGTTCCTAAATCTAAATGCATGTCAAAAATAGATACAGAGCACCCATGTACTGCTCTGGTACAAACACTTCAGTATTTTAATGGGTGAATGTTTCTATAAAAGACACTGGGGCCTTTTCTCTAGCTTGTGATCATCATGCAGTCACTGCGTTTTATAATGCGCTGTGTTTTTCCTGCAGCTTCTCAGAGTTTATTCCTTCTTGGATTACATCATGGGGGGATGTCAGATACATTTCACAGTGAGTCAAGTGCCTCGTCCAGTATGCTGTTTATTCCTCCATTTGTGGGGCAGTGTAGACCTTAAAAGTAGATTTTAGCCTATTTTTTTGTAGTTACGAAAGCAGCGCTCATCCTTCCGTTGGTGGTGTTTTTGAAGGTCCACGCATGCACGCAACATTTCAGGTTTTAAGGAAGTTATATTTATTTAGCATAAATTTTTTTCATGTGAGATTTTACTGTGCGGAAGCTTTCAGTTTCTTAGCCGAGTCTGCAGCTAATCTGCTATAGTGTTGGCCAGAGACAGCAGCTTTAAGTCTATTGACGTTCTGTTGAAATACTCAGTCACTGCCCTTGGAGCTGGCCATACTTTTCCTGGCCAGGATGACACAGATAAGCTCCAACATAACTGACTCTGAGGACATGGCCATAAGTTTTTGACTGACTTCAGCTCAGAACATGTCATTGTCACACTAAGGTCATCAGTCTCCAAGAAATAGCAGAGTCACCTTGATTTACACGACACAATGCACCAGCATGATTTCAGGCCCTGACCATAGCAGAGGAGAGAACTTGGTGACTGGTTTTCTCAATTAAATGACATTGCTTTGTATAGTGTAAAGACCATGTTGGTCCTCAGAAAGGATGCCACACCCTTGTGCTGAACTTACACTTCTCCAGGTGGCTATTGACTTCACTGCTTCGAACGGGGACCCTAAAAACAGCTGCTCCCTACACTACATCCACCCCTACCGGCCCAACGAGTACCTAAATGCCCTGGTGGCACTGGTGGAGATCTGCCAGGATTATGACAGGTATCAGCATCCATTACTCTTATGCCTTAATGAATTCATCGCTTTTTCCATTGGTAGGGTTCTTATTTCTAGTTCTTGATAGGGTATGAAGTATTACATTCCCTGTGTGAATTATACGCTCATGGGAGTTTTATTTACACAAACATGTTCTTACGGCAGAATAAAAAATGATTGGTTCCGAGAAATAACCAATCAGATTGTAAATGAGGTGGGTCTAAGCAATTGGAGGAGGCAGGACCAAGATATCCGATTAGGTGGGACCAACTAATGTATAATTTGATTGGTTCTTTCTCTGAACCAATTATTTTTCAATCTGCCCTCAGAACATTTTTATATAAGTAAAACTCCCATGGGCAAATTATACCACCCTCTCGGTTATCTGTTCACTTCAGTTTGCTTTCATTGGGTAAAAAGAACATGCAAAACATGCTAAATGCAAGGAGGTGGGTTGAGCTGATTCATGTGAAATCCAGTGGCTGTTTGACAAGAGCAGTATCAAAGTTGAAGTTAACATTTAAATGGAAGTATATTACTTCTCTTTATAGTTGGGAAGTTCAAGTCTTGATGGCTATGTTTTTATCACATTGCAGACCCAAAGTCACTACTCATTAATATGTTCCAGGCAAACATTAGCAGAGATAGTTCATATTGTCTGGTCAAACCAATTTGCTTGGTAATTGGATCCCTGTGACAATTAAAATATTTTTCTTTTTTCCCCCAGTGTGAGCCAGTGATAGATATAGCGATGGCACAAGACTGGGACAGGGTGAACTCATGTTACCATGGCAATGATCACCAGCTCTTGTGTCTACAGATACTCGATTTAATAAAACTTCGCTTCCCCATCTGGGCTGAATACTTTGTTAAAGATAAATTGGGTTAGGTGGGTGTATCAAGAGGGTCAGGAAGTCCTCTCCACCATCCATATTTTATTCATATGCAGCAGTATTTGTCTTTGTTATGAATCTTGCATGTTTTGCTATAGTAACATTAAAAAATCTTGTAATGGATGACAGAAAAGTGAGGTAGATTCACAGGTCTCCAACTGTTTAATTCTGTTTATTGTCTAATAGTCACAATGAAATACAATGAAATAATTTTTGGACATATTTTAGTAAATATAACTGGATTAATTTGAAAGCAAAGCCCATTTCCTAACACACATAATGCTTTGCAATCTTAATTACACTGTTATTAATGGGTTGGATTTTTTGAGAGAAAGTCTGATGGTCTGTTCAGTTGATACAGATGATAAAATCGAATAAGAGTCATGGCTGGGCTGAGATTCAGCTTATGTCTGTCAGGAACTTTGAAGGAACATCAATATGCTCACCTTCATGGGCAAACATGATTGTGGGAAAGAGTGCTTTTGATCTAGAGAAGTTAAGCGTGTCTCCATTCTCCATCAATTTATGGAAATCCATTTATTATCTAGTGCAGAGGCAGCATTGTTGCACAATGGGCCTCATTACACATTAGCGATTTAAAATTAGCATGATATTTGAACATGACAACAATGCATTATTAATGTTATTGGTTTCTCATTTTCACCCTAAGAGTCCTCAAAATACTTCGGCTTGCTCAGTCATGATGTAATTTAGCCTGATGGATGTGAGGAGGTGCGAGTTTCCTGCTGATTTAAATAGGAATCGTCTTTGCCCAGGTATTGATGTTCTACGCTTTCATGGTCATATTGTACATAGCCAATGTGCATTATGTCACAGTAAACAATTTGCTCTGTTTTTGGGTCAGAAATTAAAAAGCGTTTAATAATGGGATTTAATTGCTTCTGTAATGTTTATGAATCCTTTTGTTTTTATGCAGTGTCCTCAGATATCAGTAGAATTTCTGTTGGTTTGCCTTGTTTTCTGTACAATGCCACGAAATTATGTGCAGATTCATGAAGCGCCATTATTTATGCAGAAACAAAGGAAGAAAAATGACATAAAAAGGTGTGCAACATGCAAATGCAAAGCTGTGCGACTTCCCCGCTGTGCATTTTGACTGTGTATCAAATTTTGATGGGAATGCTTTACAGTACCAAGACGGTGTGTGGATGCCTAGACCCACCGGCCCCTCGGGGTTCCTCTTAATGTCCCTATGATATTTTCACTTCTTATTTGTTCATTTGCCACTGCATAAACATGTTAGCGCTCCCTGTGCGCGGAGGTTGATTTTGTTTAAGACGCCCGCCCGCCCGCCCGCTCCCTGCTGGCTCCCTCTCATCACATCCCGGACCAGGCTGTCCTCCCGCATTCATTAGAAGTGGCATCAGTGTTTACGGCACCCCGGAAACACTCTAGCTGTGAAGTCGGTGAGGGAGGTAGATTACCTCTTTTATTGCTGGAGCAAATGAATATGCAAAACTTCCCAGCATTAAAGACACAAATTTGTGTTATGTGGCGTATTGGTGCAAAGAGGGCCTGGGAAATAAGAATGAGTCAACCATCCAATCATTTTCCATAGCTGTTTATTTCATATGGAATTGTGGTGAGCTTGGAGCAGAAGAAGTCGTTGGCAATACCCAGGATGGGACACCGCTCAGTTATGGGGAACACTCACCCAGAATGCACAATTCCAGTGATTACATTAGATTGGCTGTCTTTGGGATTTTAACCAGTGACCTTCCAATGACAGCTGCGGTGCTTTAACTTGCTGCATCAGTATGCTTGTGGGAGTTTTACTTACTTACTTTACTTTACATTTGGGAGCAAGTAGAGGAGGCGGGACCAACAATTAGATGTCTTGCACCCACCTCCTCTCTAATCTGATTGGTTATCTCTCTGAACCAATCATTCTTTGTTCTGCCCTCAGAACTTTTTTTTTTTTTTAAGAAAAATTCCCATGAGCCATCGGTATCTGGTGAGACTTCACATGAAAACATGGAAGATATTCTTTGAAAGGAAAATGCTAATTATCCTTAACTGGGGGACAGGTTGTAATTGACTGAGCAGTAAGATGACACATCACTGCACCACACGAGGTATGCAGTTGGTGATTCTCTTACTTCATTCCCCTCTTTTGGATGTGGCTATGGTGATGAAAAAGCATTGATGATTCCCCATTTAATGCACTGTTTTCCCACACAGAATGTTGGAGTGCATGGTCTGTCCTCAGTCTGCAGGATATTCCAGAGGAGAAACAGTTCAAATTGACTGTGCAATTAAATGCTCACCTTTTAAAATATTTAGGCAACTTTTACTCTTACATAAATATTTTTTATTTTATTAAGGTTTATTACATTAAAATATTAAATGATTTTATATAGTCAAACCAAGTGAAATATTATTTATAAGAATTAACTTATTATTATATTACATTTAATTATTTGAATATTGTAGCTTGTGTGATGACTAATTGCCGTGATTTCTTTCCACTCGGAAACAAGTCTATTATCAGATTAAACACTGGTTAAGCCAAATCCTCCAAGGTAAAAATCCAATATAATTCAATCTAATTGTAATTGGATTGAATGTAGATTAAAAATATAAATCACTGCCTATATCTCTGTGCTTAAATTATTCTCACAACAAAGTGGTACTTAACCAACAACCTGAAACAATTACCCTGGTGTAGTTTCAAATACTGGGAGACAAAATTATCAACTCAACGATTAACATTTTACACTGTTTTTTTTCAGTGACAAAAAATTCTCTGCCTTGGGCTTTGGTGCAAGGATTCCCCCAAGTTATGAGGTAAGGGACGATTATGTTTGCCTGATTTGTACCAGGTTTGCATTGCTGCTGAGTGTATACTGACAGGAAGCTAGACAAATGTTAAGTATTTACATTATTCCTTGGCCCATAATGTGTTATACAGGAAGTAATACACAAGAAACATGTCTGGGGAATTTGTAAGAAGAAAAACCTTCCATTTCACACACATAAAAAAACCATTTAATCACGTAGATATAAAACGTAATTTTTCTGCCACATACTCTGCGGCGAGCTGCGAGATCAGATAAGACGGCTGTATAAAAAGGCAAGCCTGCTTGCACATCCCAGCCTGTCAAGCTGTCAGATTTCACATTTTGTCTCACACGGAGACTTTCACTGCCACTGTCTGCTGGAGGCATTACAACCTTTCTGGAAGATGTGCTTTTAATGAAGTTAAAATAATTGGCAGCCATTGTGGCCATCTCTTTGTGCTGATAGAGAGTTGTCATAGGATTTTCTTTGCGAGCGGTGTGGGTGGATGAAACCCCCCAGAGGAGAGAACACACTGTCATTTTAAGGACCCCCCCCCCTAAAAAATGTGTAAAGTATGATATTAAGGGAGCTAAATCCTCTGCTCTAGGTAACAAACCAAATACAGGGTCTTGTATTTTTCTAGGGATGTGTAATGAAGATATACACACATCAGTATGTGATTAAAATGCACATTGCTAATGTATGTGATCTTACATATTATTTAATACTTGATTTATTTAAACTGGTTGTAGAGAAATATGCATATTTCACTGGCAGTGAATTATTTTTTATAAAAAGGGTAAGAACTGAATAGTGAATACTGATTCTGTGTCTGGTTATGCTCAGGTGTCTCATGACTTCGCCATTAATTTTGACCCGGACAACGATGAATGTGAAGGTAAAAGTGGCTCATTTTCACTGAAGGCTTCCCGTCTGTCCCATTTTTTAATGTGCACGTCCCAGGGATCTCTTGTCCCAATTCCAGTAAGAGGGCTATTAGAAGAGGGTCAGGCTAGTATGTACCTACTGCCGGTCAGCGTGTGGGGGGGGGGGGGGGGGGGGGGGGGGGGGGGGGGCGCGGGGGGGGGGGGGGGGGGGGG
>JAODLD010000021.1:1682723-1694674 GCA_026781065.1 Mormyrops boulengeri
AAAGTGGTGTCTCTGTTGCTCTCCATAAGGAATCCAGGGCATCGTGGAAGCGTACCAGAACTGCGTTCCCAAAATCCAGCTGTATGGCCCCACCAATGTGGCCCCTATCATAAACAAACTCGCCAAAGTGGCGGCACGAGAGAAGCCGGCCAAAGATGCCTCGGTATGTACCCCTCTCACTGCAGAGAGGCTGCAGAGGGCGCCTAAATATACTGACTGGAGTGTCTGCATGAAGAGCTTCACTAACAAGACCTAATGGGGTAGAAATGCAGTCTGAATTGGGTTAATTTATTCCCAAATTGAGGGGTACACATAAACATCAGTTATGATACTAGAAGTTCAACTTATAGTGCTACTTCAGGGGTAGGGATCCTGATCCATCGAGAGCTGGTGCAGGTTTTTGGGATGGCTTCTCATTCAGCCAGTTACAGTGGGTCCCCAAGACTGGAGTTGAAGACCACTGCTTTATTATTGGCTGATTGAGAGGCCATCCCAAAAACCCGCACCCACACCGGCTCTCCATGGATCAGGATCCCCACCCTAGTGCTGCTTATTAGTAGGTTCACTCCGCAAACTGTCATATACAGTAAATGGTAGGACTCATGTTCATAAAAGCCATGTCAGACTATGAATTCTAAAAGGGGCCCAAACTTATTTAACCTCAGAGTGGCCACACGACTCTGGCATACTGTTGGTATCTGGCTGTTGTTGACGGGTGTGCCCTGCTTCGCGGGAACCTCTGATGAGCCCATGAGTTTCGGTGACATAGGAGTACAGTGTTCAGGTGACAAGCAGGTGATTACTCTCTATGGGGAGGAAGGATGAGCTGGGACTATGCAGATGGACAGGCATTGATTCTCTTTTAACAAGCTGACCTGCACTTATGTGGTAGACTTTGAGCTTTAAATCAGCTTCCATCTGTTTTGAGGTTACAGAATAATCTCGCTATAGTGGACTCGCTTATAACGGAATATCATCTATAATGGACGAGGTCCACTGGTTCCGGCCGTGCGCCTTTACGAATATGCAGAAAAAGCATCGGATATAGCGGACTCACATATAACGGAATTTCGCTTATAACGGACAAACAATTTGGTTCCCAGGGCCGCTTTTAGCTGTTCTTTGTTCGCGCTATAACGGACATGCAGGCTCCACCTACAAGGCATGTAGCGCTCCAGTGATATCCAGTGTAGATATGTAGTCGGGATTATTAATAGTCACGCTCTATGAATAGGCATGGCGTATCAGCAGGCAACACTGATTGGTCTGTGTGGCTGTCCATCACCAGGCACGGTGTGCGTCTGCAGACGACGCTTACAGCTGGAGGGATGCAGTAAGCAATGAGGTCAAGGTTACTACTGTACCATACATGTATAACCACTGATAGGCCATATGTACTTCCAACAGTCAGGTAAAGTTGGATTACTACGTGTACAATATAATAATCTATACCACAAGTGTGTCTGCTGGGGTGTGGCATGAGTAAATGGTGTCCTGTAGTTGTGTTCTGCGCATGCAGCAACTCTGGATATAACGGACTGTTTTGCCAGATCCCTTAAAGTCCGTTATAATGGGATTGTACTGTATTTTATCCTAAATATCATGCCAGTCAGGATTCTCTTTTTCCTTCAGAGTATTTTGTGTTTAATGTCAGTTTATTAAGTACAACTCAAGAAAGCAAAAAGCATTTCAGAGAAGTTCAGTCAAGTAATAATCTTTATGAACACTGATCACAACTGCTGGAGCCATACTGGCATCAACTACACAATGATGTTTGTGTTTCATTTCCTTCTTCAATAACATGATACTTGGGCAATAAATCTCCGGAAGCACATGGTTGGAGAGAAGAGGGATGGCACAGCTGGAGTGGAATGGCAGTGCGAGGGCGTTGGTGATGGAAGGAATCTCAGAAACATCCCTCAAACCAAACTGAAGCTAATGAACTATACTAGCTAAAAATGGCCTGTTTATCACCAAGTACCTTAACATACAAAGACTATACTTTGGGGTGTTGTGCAAGACGAGCAAGAACAGTCTAGATCAGTGTTTCTCAATCCAGTCCTCGGGGACCCACAGTTGGTCCGTGTTTTTGCTCCCTCTGAGCTCCCTACCAGACAGTCCATATTTTTGCTCCCTCCCAGCTCCCAAAAACATGAACTGTCTATGGGCCCCCGATGACCGGATTGGGAAACACCGGTATAGACAATGAATGAATAAATTATATATACAAATAAAATAAATAATGAACTAGGGGACTGACATCTGTCCGACGAACAACTCTGTCTTTCAGCAAGGCTAACTTTTACTGTCAGTTAAGCCTTTTGCTGTTCTGCCCAAAACACTAATGAGAGCAATTAGGGCCACTGTTGCCTGATAATCATGCTTGTGATCACTGGCGATAAATAGGTAACTGGAGATCTTTGAAGGGATTAAGCGGTTTCAGAAAGTGGATGGATGGATGGAGGTCTTTGAAGTTGTTTGTGGCTACTACCTGTGCTGAATGTCAGCTTGGTGTCACTGTATTTCTGCATTTTAATTTTATTTGATTGGTGGCTCTGAGGCTACGGATCTGTCCCACCAATCGGAAGGTTGCTGGTTAGAATCCCACGAATGCCAGGAGTGATCCTGCTCTGTTGTGCCCTTGAGCAAGGCCTTAACCTGCAATTACTTTATCCTGAGTTTGACGTTAATCTACATCCAGCCCTGCAAGAAGGTCCTCCAACTTACAGGGAAAATTTGGGGGTTGGTGGCAGGATTGGCAGTCCATCCACTGGAAAACGTCACGCTGTTCCATTCAGACTAGTGTGGTGCTGAGGTAACACCAACTGCATGGCTACACTCAGGTTCTCAACCCTGAGGTGGTTTGTCATGTGGCGGGTGCAGCAATGCGCTATAATCAGTGTGCGCTCCTTACCACCTCCTTTGATATTCGATTCTGAAATTTAATTCCAGCAAAAACTACCTAAATAAATCGCCAGCACTGTTGTGAACATTGATGTTTAAGTGGAATAATCCAGACGGCATTGGTCACTGCCTTTGTGGTCTGTTATAGAGAATTTATTTCTTGGACTCATGTTTTGTGTGGGTGGATGAATATCAATTGATTACCCTGCATGCTGGTACTGTGCCACTAAATTATTATTAAATGATTATTAAATGATTATATTGTATAACCTGAGTTTAAATTTCTAGGCTAAAGTGATGTTTTCCTACCCAGCGATACCACATCCTCCTGATCCTCACCGACGGCGTGGTGACAGACATGGCGGACACGCGTGAGGCCATCATACGCGCCTCCTACCAGCCCCTGTCCATCATCATCGTTGGGGTGGGAAACGCCGACTTCACAGACATGCAGATCTTGGATGGAGATGATGGGGTCCTGCGGTCACTCAAAGGGGAGCCTGTGCTGAGGGACATCGTGCAGTTTGTGCCCTTCAGAGACTTCAAATCGGTCAGTCCATCTCACTCACTGTACCGTAGATGTACCTTCAAATCGGCCAGTCCATCTCACCCACTGTACCGTAGATGTACCTTCAAATCGGTCAGTCTATCTCACTCACTGTACCGTAGATGTACCTTCAAATCGGTCAGTCCTACTCACTCTCTGTGCAGTTATGTGTCGTCAATTTACATTAAGCTGCATTTTTGGCACAAAGTAGACATCGAATTTTAAGCTAATTTTGTAAGTTCAAAGGATATTCTGTGCTTTGGAATTGAGATGTTTTCCACTGCTGATTTAGAAAATGTGGTCCCAGAGGTCTCTCAGCAAACAATGTTACCTTACGGTAAAGGCAGGAGAGCAGCATGTGTTGGTGGCAGAACCAACAAGACAAGCAGTAACACAGATAAGCAGGATGTCCAGTGTTATGTAACAGCTCAGATTTCATATAAGGAAGCTGGTTTCATTTTGAACACTGCGCAGTGGAGAAATCCGTCCAGTGCCTTTGAAGAAACAAACAACACTTTTTTTATGGACCTAATATCACTGTCATCTGGACACGCTTTCCTTAATATTTAACAGTTTTTCCTAGGAGAAAACCCTTGTGTCTCTTTATCACGGTGTTCCGCGTGATATTGCCATGCTTGGATCAGAAGCGTCATCGCTGAGGGAACGGATGGGCCCCGGCCGTCACGCGCCCCACTGCCTCTGCTGCAGCTGTACCCTTTGTGTTTCAGGCCTCTCCTGCTGCTTTGGCCAAATGTGTTCTTGCTGAGGTGCCCAAGCAGGTGGTAGAGTACTACAGTCATATGGGATATGGGCCCAAAACGCCAGTGCTGGATTCACCCACCTCTGTGCCCAACACCCCTGAGTAATGAAGAATCCTGTCAGCAAACAGACCCAGGTTGTTTGGATAGGTGAGTGTTCAGGAGACATGCTATTTACCCCCATCCAGATATAAAAATATTAGATATTATGATGACTCATTTGTATATTTATTTTAGCACTGGGGTGCTTTGGTCTGTCTGGCCCTGAGCCTGTGCTGTCCTGCTTTTTGCAGACTGCTTCTATAATTTCTCTTGTTCAGATGGCTCTTTTTAAATCATCTGCAAACATTTATTTATTTATTTATTTTTTATTTCCTCATCTACTCTCCTGCCCTGCTTGAAGAATCTAGGGGCAATGGTAAATTATGTCATTGCTTATTATTGTACAATATATTGATATGTATTAATAGCCTAGAAATTTGGAATTTATTCATTGATAGAATCCAGGAAAAATGATTCTCTTTAACAGCAAATAAAAAGGTCTGGGTCAATGAATTGAATATTAATCTCTATTCGATCAAAAGGAAAAATGTTCTTCATGTAATTTATCTGTATTTGAGTTTTGCATTACACCATTTCTACTAATTGTTCCACTTTTATGATTCTTTTACACGCTGCAATTTCCTATGATTCAACAGATTGCCTACTAAAGCCATAATCAAGTGTATCCAGTATGTTTGACCCCATGAAAAGAGAATTATAAGGTGTTCAAACACCCTCCTGAAATTATAGTATTTCATTAGCAGATGTTACACCTTAGAGTCCATTGTTTTCCTACGATTTCCCTGCGACCCTGTATGTCGACAGCATCACAGGAACTAAACAGCCTCGGTTATCTTAGAACCGTAAAGTAGCAGCTTCCTGCAAACACTCGTATTCGCTAAGTGATGCTGTCTTGAAAGTAGTCTAGAATAGCTATACATTGTGCTTTTTCAGATGTGCTAGAAAAATAATTTTTGTATTTCATGAAGATGTTTTTTCGTTCTCAAAAATCGAACCGTAAGCAGCCATAAATGAGGAAAAATGTCATGAAGATGGACTTTTGCTTGATGCTTTAAATATAGAGGGGTCCAGGCCATCGCCCAGTGTCCATGTCTCTGTTCACACTGTTGATTCATGCCCCCATAAAGATCCCAGCTGGATAAAAGACCTTCTGGGTAAAAAAAAAAAAAGCAACAAGCCTCATGTGATCCTGTTAACTGACATTATTAAATATGTCCACAATTCAGGCAAGACTGAAATAACACACAAATCAATATGACGCTCACCAGTCGCTCATGTAGAACAAGCGTGTGTACGCAAAGTGTGTTAGAGTTATCACCGCTACTCACTGAGACAAATTCAGAGTGAGAACATGCAGGGTAAATACAAGGTGTGACTTGTAAAATATTGGCATGAAAAGGAATAAATGGAATGTACCAATACAATCTACCAGCAAACTGAGATAGGAGGGAACTGGTCACATTTATTTCTCACTGGTGGTTTGGATTCCATTCACCTTGGTGGTGTGACCTCCATTCTCTTTCAGTTAGACAAGAAAAGAGGGAGTTAGCTGTATAAAGAAGTCACCGTGACACGGGTAAACACCCCTGTCCTTAACTGTATTTTGGTACAGTCCTAGAAATATTTCTGCATGCTTACCTCAGTGCGCTAAAAATGTTTCATCCATTGGATTAAAATGTTTACGCCTGCAATCTTCCTTCCAGTTGCACAAACTGCATATTTTCCTGTCAACTCCTTAACAGCCTATAAGTAAATGTTTAACAGCATCTGCATGTATGACAGTGTTGCAATGTGGTACGTGATCGTGACACATTTTCCTCTGAACTTCTTTTTGAAAGAAAAAATATAAATAAAGATGAATATTTACTGCCATTTTATCTTTATTTTTCATGCTTTGCCTTGATTTTTTTATTTTTTCTTTGAACTTCTAAATGATAACCGTTGTATGTTTTTCACCTGTGGTTAATATGGAAGCGTTTTTGTGCTGACAATTCAACGTACATAAGCTGACAAAGCAAGGGGTTGTGCTTTGCTATTTAGTACCTTCAGTTAGGAACCTACCTAGAAATTCTGGGCCCCCTGACATAATACCACCTTAAGCCCCTTCTTGCCCAATTTTACATTAATTCCGCTGTGGCTGGAGCTGAAACTGGTGATCATCTGATCACAGGCACAGAGTCTGACCCACAGAACAACAACAACAACATTAATTCCTCTATACCCACTTGTCCTCGCATTGGGCAAGTGAATATAGAAAATGGCTGGAAATTAGTGGATGGTATATAGACAATGAAAAAACGAATAGCACTGGGCTTCACCTGTTGCGAAGACAGGATGCTACCTGCTACATGTATGTTATGGAATGGAATGGAGGTGGTGGTCAGGAGGCGACATCAAAGGAAGGATCCCCAGTACGGCTTCTCATCACACTGTGGTGATAAACGTGCTCCGGATAGCGGCCCCCATTGTCAGATGGGCAGAATAGTCCATAATGCTGTTCAATTTTGTCACTCATGATATATCGCCCACTGTACATACTTGAAGTTATAATGGGCACATGATGGGGGCAGCATGGAAGTTCGTTGAGTAGCCCTGTTGCCTCAAACCTCCTGCATTAGGATTTGAATCCTGCCCCCTTTCTGTGGATGTTGAGCTTTCATGTTCACTCAGTGTCATACGAGAGGAGACCGGCTACTCTGGGACCAGACCTGTGCTGGGTACTGCAGGTGCTCCCTAACTAGAGGAGGAGAGGAGCTGTCTGGGTACCACTTGTTTAAGATTCAGTAATCTATGTAGCCAGCTTACAGACCGCTTAGAGCGCCTTTTCTGTCACGTGAGTATTGGTCACTATCAGCAGACTAAAGAATAATCCAAAATTCCCATCCTCCAAATCGACGTGGGACATTTTCCTGTTACATCTTACTATTCTTGGCAGTTATTTTTTCCCTTTTTTGGCTCCGGTAACTTGAAACAACAATTAACAGCAATGAGCTGGCCCATCACTGGCAGCTCTGTGGTCCGTGCGGTGGGCTTTTGCTGAGGTGACGCGACGAAAAGCCGAGGTGTTTTCTCTTTATGGCGCTGTGGTGGTGTCCCACCCCCACGCTGTGCCTAAAGACAGCTAAACCTCCTGAGCGCGTCCATGAAAGGTGTCACACAGCAGGGACTTGATTATCTCTGTTGTTCTGGGACTGTGCTGAAGCAGTTTGGGTAGAGCAGAGACTCTGAGTGGCACTGAAGCTCAGACCATGCAACCCCTCTTATTATTGCGACTCGGCCTCCGCACCCCGTTCTGGGCTGCATACTCGTATGTCACTCTCCACCAATTTAATAGAACAAACCGACTGGTCATGCAGTACCTGCAGTTGCAATTAGAGGGACGCTCAACACTGAATTGAATTGCATCCACTGCATTTTGAATAAGAGTCTTACAGAAGCACAGTCCATGTTTTGCACCTATTTTATTCTACTCTCTTATACTGACAGTGCAGTTTCTATGAACCTTTATAATAGCTTTGCGTTGCAGGTACTTTGTAGATGATGATGTCATTCGTCATCCAGTGCCCTTGTTCCTGCTTCGCAAGCAGAATCATATAAATAGCAATTTATGGTGTTTTTTTTTCATAATGTTAACAGTAACCATTTAATGCTGCACTGCATATACGTAGTGCTATCGAGGAGAAGGGGTTCAAATCTCACCCCCCAGCTTGTATGTGAGTGCCGGTCTCTTCCAGGTTCTCTGGTTTCCTCCCTCAGTCCAAAGACATGTAATTAGCCAAATTGGGGTCTTTAAATGGCTCATTGTGTGCGTGAATGTGTGCATAGCGTGTGATGGACTGGCATCCCATGCAGATAGACGCCAGGCCCCCAGTGACCTTGTACTGGACAAGTGGTTGTTGGGTGTTTTTTTTTATGATTTTATGTGAACATGCAGTTCAAACTTCATCCTTTCATTACAACATCTCGTTATGGGTATTAACAACTTTCTTCAGCCGGTAGTCACAGCTCGGTACATGAACTGGCTCAGTGCTATGACATTCATTGACTTTGTTTTCTTTGACCTGGTAAGAGCTTCACCATCATTTGTCAAATCACTGTTGGTAATGGCTGTCACCATGGCAACGGTGCTTGTAAAGACATGATTGGCTATGAGGAATTCAAAGCCTAAATGGATACAGTAGTTGAAATGTCATAACGTTTTGGTAAAGGGTATTTCTGAAGCCAGCGGCTATGAGGGCTGGGCCCATCTGACACACTGCAAGATGACTTTGTTATGCTTGGCTGATAGTTGCTATTATTTTGTAAAACAATTTAATTCAGTCTGTATGATGAAATTCTTTATCTGTCCACACAGATACTAAATTGCTGAAACAAATGTAGGGGGGCTAACAATTGCTAGAGAGAAGCCTGACAGGAGAGTTGGAGATGGGGATGGGGCGCGTGAGGTGTTGTGATTAAGTAATTAAGCGTCTGTGCCTCTATCTGGGGATGCTTTCTGCTATCATTGCTGCTCATGCCTGGAGCATCTCCTCGCTGCCCACTCCATCTTTCATGCAGAAAGCACACAATGTCATACTGACATGGACAGAGGACTGCATCCGCTAGAGAAGAGAGATGGAGGGCAGGTTTTCCTGGTGCTTCGGTGGGAGTGGCCAGAGTCCGCAGCTTTGTGGCTCAGCCTCCCAGTCCACGCAGTATTGCATCATGGTCTTTTGTGTGTCAGAGATTAGTGAGACAGATTCATGATTGCGACCCACATCATTCATCTCTAAGCAATCTTATTTCAGATTGCTGCCCTTCGAAGCGAAAATCTGTTAACCTCACATTAGTCTGGGGAACCATTTAGAATAAGAATCATTTGACTGCATTTGTATTCTCCGTCAAAGCTAAGTCAGCTTTTCCATGGGGGGTTTCTGTGGATTAGCTTTTGGACAAATGCACAATGGTCAAATCAGGATGTTGGAACATTCAGTTTGTGAAGTCTCATTCCAAACGGTATAGTATGTGTGGCTCTCTCCTGCAGAACCAGTCAAAAATCTGGACACATCTACTTTTAATGTATTTGTCTCTAATTTAGCTATGTCATTCACCTTATAGTAAAAGGCCTCGAGGCAGTGAAGTAACATGCATCAAATATTGCAGCGACCCAGTGAAGTATTCAACATCTCAACATTTTTTTCTTATTGTAGACTTTTCAAAATGTCACTTGGCATTCTTTCAACCAACTTCCAGATGGAGCTCCTTGGAATGCTTCTCCAACAGTCCTGAAGGAGTTTCCACAAGTTACCTTGCTCTTATTTTTCAAGCCAGCTCATCCCAAACCAGCTCTCTAGGGTTTAGGTTTGGGGGATTGTGGGGGGCCGGTCATCTGTCACAGCACTCCATCTCTGTAGTTAACTGGATGATTCTTACTACATAAACTTGATGCGTACTCTGACGGCAAGTGCTGCTTTAGTGCTGGAGTACAGCCCCAAATTAAATTGGATGTCCCAAGATTATGCAAATGGTACCAAATAGCCATGGGAAGACTCTCAGCACGCCATGTAATGCTGCTGTTGATTATAACAACGTATAATTACCCTGTTTTGTATTTATCTCAAAGGCAGGGAGTGATCTCTATTTTTTGACTTGATGCTTATGACTGTACTTTACTTAAATGGCAGAATATATTTCCCCAATAATAGCTTTGCATAATCACTGCACTTTTATTGAACCCTGTCCTATCTGTTCTGCTACAGGAAATTACAGTAGTCAGAAGCATGGTGATGCTGGGAGATGGTTGGGTAATATTGTTTGGTGTAACAGTGCTCAGGCTCCTTGGCCAGCCTCTGGTGGAGGGACAGCTCCTGAAATCCTACTCCTCCTCTGCTTTTATCCTTCCAGCAGGGTCATGCAAGATTCAAGAAAACTTTTTGGCGGGTTATAGTCTAATGGGTCTGTGTCCGACACTCGAAAGTCAGGGAGTGCAATCTTACGTTCAGTCACACTGGCGAATGGTTGGGTTTTAGATCCAAAGGCCCCTATTCCAGAGCAGAAGGTGTAACAGTGCTTGAAGGCCTTTGTTGGAAGAGCAGCAGAGAGAGGAATCAATACTCAGCTCACCGTTTATTACACATCCATGACTCGCAGTTTGATCGTTACAGCGTGTAGCCGACTTGCCAGCTGCCTTACTGAAGTACAAGCTGAACACGATATGAGTTTGCTGAGCACAAAGATCTATTTCTTTGCAAGCAGCCAGATTTCATGGGGTTCTCCTGAAAATCCCTCCCCGGCGAGGTTTCGCACAGCTCGGCTACAAGACGACAGGCATAGTCCTTTATCACGTCCACCCCAGAATGTATCCACCCCCCGCAGTTCCCATCACCTTCCTGCTGTGCTGCATCCTGGTGACTCATTACAATCTCAGCACTTACAATACCAGCACAACACAATAGCAACTCTTAGGGGGGTTCGGCCCTTTTTATCTAATGGGGAGGAAAGTTTTTTTTTAACATCTCGATGCACAGGCCTGTCATAGAGGATCAGAGAGAAATCTGATAATGGCATGTTATTAAGTTCATATGAAAGCTACAGTCCTTCACTGCTTCATGGACTAACCTTAGTAACTAATTGGCTAAAGTGAAATATCTAGCTGTGTACATTGGCTAAACGTGCTAAATTCTGAAAAGCTTTCGGCAAACGGCTCCCGAGTTGTTTAATGGCTACAATGAAGATAAATATTTGATGAACTGCATTTTGTAGAAATCAGTACAAGGCCAAAGCTGGTGTTTGTGTAACTGTGAATTGTGCCAGTGTTTTCTCAGCCATTGTCAGAACCAAAATGCAAGTTAAAATGCCACGATAATAACCCGCGTCGCTGTTTTTGTGGATCGTGTTTTTGAAAGCACCTTTCGCCATTAAACCCCATTAAGCTCTCAGTTGCATCTTGAATTGTCTGTCTATGAAATGCTGTATTTGTGATATAAATACACTGTAATGGCTCCCTAGCAGCGGGCTTGGGTTATGTTTAATAGCTGCTCTCCCTTACCACAAGCACCACTTTGATGGTAACATAACTATAGCCTTATTTTAACAATTATTCTTGATCCTGTTTCTGGTTCTTGCCTGTGTTCATATTTAAGTTGTTTTTTGTGGATCAGCAGATTTGGCTGCCGTGCCTGTAATAAAAAAGTCATTGGTTTAAATTCCGCCATTGACAAAGTGATTTTATCGTTGGGCCCCTGAGCAAGGCCCTTGCTCCAGAGACTGGTTGACCCTGCTTTCTGAACAGTATGTGACTTTGGATAAAAGTATCTGCTAAATAAAGGTAAAGTTATGTTCCCTGTTTCTGGCACAAAGCTTTAGTTACAACTAGCTCAGTGCTTTTATGTACTGCCCCAATGTGGAACAAACATTAACTATTTACTGATAAATAAACAAAAAATTTATTACAATGCATTTACATATGCTTGTAATGTACTGTGTACTGGCTTGCTTTTCACTTTGGACAAAAGCATTTGCTAAATAAATCAACATAAATGTAATTTAAGCTCTCAGGCGCTTTTTCGGATGCTAAGCCATTGCCTTGTCCCCAAGGACCAGTTTGGGAAACACTGTGCTGGGGTCCCCAAGGACCAGTTTGGGAAACACTGTGCTAAACGCCTTACAGGTCCTGTATGTGATGGTTCTGGAGCGCTTAA
>JAODLD010000021.1:1694885-1705297 GCA_026781065.1 Mormyrops boulengeri
GTCCCCAAGGACCAGTTTGGGAAACACTGTGCTAAACGCCTTACAGGTCCTGTATGTGATGGTTCTGGAGCGCTTAACATAATGAGTCCTGGGTGGGTCCTGTGCCGAAACCTCTTCTGATGCCATTTCTGATGCTCTCTGCACTTTGCTCAGTCCTGGTGCAGAAACCCTCACTGCATCTGAACTTCCTGCTTATCTCCCAAAGTCAGTGTAGCAACCCTGAAGAAGGCATTTAAATGGTAGAGCTGTTACAGGCAAACAGTTCTGGCTAAGATGGATGTCTTAATAGCACATCATACAGATAAGCTCCCGAAAAGGTTATTTTACTTTACATTTGTAACGGTCAACATTTTCGCATTTAATCTGGAAAAAATGAACTGGCAAGGCAATTAGCACTATCTACAGAGAAGAATTACCCAAGCTCAGAAAATGATCTTTCATCTTCAGGGGCTGCTTATCACCACAGATACAGACGTTTCCGTGTGAGAAAATTAGGCATTATTGTTGTTTTATTTCTTCACATAAATAATGTGACTGCAAGGCCCATTCAGAATTCACAGGGATTTAGCTGAGCAATTAGCACTGGGTTCATATAGGATTCTCGTAGATTTTACTCTTGAACCATACAGTATACCAGTGTCAATAATGCTACACTGTATATGATTACTACCTGTGTTCATTCTGGGGGGTATTTCACAAAGCAGGATTTCTTGCTTAGCCGGATAACTTGTTGGATTTAAGGTAGTCTGGGCTAAATGGACTATATCTTCATCCACTTAAATGTAGCTCAGACTACCTTAAATCTGAAAAGTTATCTGGCTAAGTAAGAAATCCTGCTTTGTGAAATACCCCCCTGGTTTTGTTGCTAGCTGTGTTCAGGACTTCTAAATTTAATGCAAAAAATAATTTAAACCAAAATATTATTCTTTTTTCTCGAAAAAGTTGCATTCTCTGCATTGTACTTATGCGTGTTATTGTTTTGTTTCACTAATGCAACTGAAACATGCAGTAAAGACATATATATGTCTGACTATTTATATAATATGCAGTGTGATTGGATTATGAGGTTTTAGTGGTCTGTTGTCTCTTTAGATATTTTATAATTCCAAAAGTATTTCAGGAAACATCCTCCTTCTCAGCAAAAAGATTCCTGGGAGGCAATGATGACGCTGTGACTGCATAGAATAGAGAATATCTTATTCCCATGCTGAATGTATATATAAAGAGAGTCACATTAAAAAATCATTATCCAGCTGCATCCGAGAAATATCAATGGAATGACAGTGTAACTGTGCAAAATGTTGACTGAAGCTTTTAAACTTTTTAATCCAAACTGTAAGGCCATTAAGAAAGGAAAGAAATTGGAGAAGTGGCTTATATTTCTGGATGGTTCTAGCAGTTCTCAGTGTCATCACACCAGCTGTTTGACTGCTAATACTTTCAGGAAGGGCAGACTAGCCTATTATGCTCAAATTACAACCCAGGAAATCTTGTGTAAATTAGAGGTGGCATTTACAGTCTGCAGAATAATTAATAATTAATATGGAATGACAGTGAAACAAGCTAACTTGACATAACTTAGTGCTGTAGTCAAATCATCATGTAAATAGGTGATATTTTTGCCTGTCTAATCAGCAAAACTAATGAATTGTCTGCTTTCGCTTGCTGTTACTGTCACATGAGTTTTAACCATTAGCCTGTACTGAAATTTAGTGGAAGCAATTTTGACCAGTTACTCTGCACATTAGACTGGAAACATTTGGCTCATGTGACACTCCCAGCTCTAAGGGGCATTGTTGTTAATAAACTGCTCACAGGTTTCCTGTGTTAGAATAGACTCCACAGTATCCATGAACACTCGTCCAGCACAGTGTCAGTGACAATATGAATGTTACAGTACATAAATTAGTGCATGTCAGTATTAATATAAACAGACTTTCATTGGAATTTTTTCTTAATTAGATGGGCTTGTTACTGAGTGTACCTATAATTAGAACTGGAAATCAAAAGGAAGAGAGAAACTAAAGCTTTTCAGTTTGTAAGATAAATATATATTATTAATGGTTATGATGATCACAACAGAATACTTTGCAGAATGACAAAATGCAATTATTATATAATCAATATCTGTGACATTTCAACATTTAAATGAACAGGGTTTGTAGGTTAATTAGTTTTACATAAAAATCTATCATATAAATCGGGATAAATTGGCAGACGATCCTCCTCCCCCACAGCCTGCTGGAAGGGCAGAATGTCATTTCACTCATTTCTGTTGTTTTTTTCTTCAATTGTTTTATAAATAAAAGCCATATTTAAAAAAAAAAACTTACATTTATAGGTGCAGAGATTTAATACAAACTTTTGATGAGTGTTATCCTGGGGACAGTCCACAGGGGAACTGTTTGTAGGTGGATACACTTTCGAGGTAAAAGTCATCATAATTAAGCCTTGATTTAGCAGAATGTGCGGTGACAGGCGGCTTGTTATTAAATTACGGGTGATTTACAAAGCTCTAAAAATGGCAGCATCAGCCTCCTGTGACTCTGCTAATGAGTACAAGACGGTCGTTAGTGATGAGCCCCAACGCGATGGACGCCGGGTGAGTCGACAATCGCGGTGAGCGCTGATGTTGCTGGGTTTAGGTGGTATGACCTGAGCCAAGCGCAGACAACACTCATGGGTGGGTATCAGACATGAGGGACTCAGACTCGGCCAATCGGAAGCTGTCCTCCTTGAAAAGTGTAGGAAAGATGGGAGGGCACGTGTTCATTATTTCTTTGTGTTTAATTTCTAATGAAGGCTGCACCCATAGATAAACCTGGAAATTTCCAGGAGCGTGACAGGATGGGTCCTGGCCGTCTTTTGTTTAACCGTCGTTTGTGCCATAAAAGTGTAACTGTCCTTACGGCAGGGCTCTTCAAATTTGGCCCTTGATTCCAAATCCAGGCCTTGTTTACAGTTCTCCCAAGCAGTTCGTTTAATAATTCTGATTGGCTGGAGCCTTCACAGCTGGCTCGCAGATAAAGGAAGGCTGGGAAATCAGCAGTGCTTGGACCTTGAGGACGTGGTTTGAATAGCCCTGCCCTACAGTGTCATTAATAGACGCCCTTGAAAGAACTGTGATTTTCCCATGCTCCAAGCTTGCATTCATAAGCACTACTGACATCAGACACAACCTGTTACCCATCCTGAAGACCTGGATGAAAGTCTGAGTCATTTTTTTGCGAAAGGTAAGGATGGTTGATTCTTCGTGTTACTTATCAGGCTATTGGATCAGTGCTTTGGAAGGTGACACTTCGGCGCTGTTTAAATCCAATTATCGGTATAGCAACTGATAGCTTTGCTCTGAATCTATTTGTACTGGGAATCGGTGCCTGGCAGCCAGCTCTCTCTCTGTCACTGCACATTTGTAGCGATGTTAAAGTAACCAAGAGCATTATGCCTCAGTTCAACGTGGCCCCTTCCGGCTGGTCTGGGTGGCGGACAATAATAGGAGAAAAAGGACGGCGTTGAACAGAGGGATCCGAGAGACTTGAGAATTGCTCTGAAAGAAGGTCATGGGAGCTAAATTCGCAGAGTGAGGCAAACTGTTCCCAAACAGGCAGCTGGGGCATTTTAACTCCTCTTCCGTCATCATTCATCATAGCTGCACCAGCACCTGGGTTTGGAGCCAGCCTAGCAGAACACCCTACTGCTGGAGGCCTTACCCTCCCTGGCGTTCTGGGCAAGCTGTTAAGGGTAGTTGCACATTTGATGGAAAATACCGGCGAAATTTAGCCTATGTTGTTTTTTTCAGCAATAGATGAGCACTCTGGTCCAACGAAACATGTTGGGGAAGAATGTTTACACCCATAGAGAAAGAAAGAATTCAGATATGTACATGGTACTAAATATTAAATATAGTGCCAAGCTACCAACATGGTACAGAAATTGAAAATCCATGGTTAAATAATTCAGTCCTTGAATCCGTTTTATAGTTTTTTTCCACCCACTGTAGGGAAATGCCTCATAATTTTCAGCAATAATTTTATTCAGCACTGTTATCTTTCTGAAATGCATTCATTTCTCGATTTTTACGTGGTGCGGCTCCTTCCATTTATAATGCTCATCGTTTCCCTCATGACTGTTGTCGCCGCTGATGGTTTAATGGTTTAATCTCGTTATGTCAATAAGGGAGTTTTAAGTTTATTTTAAAGACTAACACACAAAGACAGCGTTAACGTGGTTGTGGAATGGGGCTGTACGCGGATGGAAAAGGTTTTTTGTCGACGAAAAATCAGAACACTTGTCCCTTAAAAAGGCGAATACAAAAAAGGGAAACTTCAATGACATTAAATTTGAAAATGTCCATCAAACAAAAAACACTCACCCAACAATGTGAAGACATTATCTCAATATGCAGCTGAGCACAGACATCAGTCATTCCAGAATCCACCAAGCTGACCCTGTTTCTCCTTGAGAAGATAATTCCTCCAATTAAGGCTCTGCCAAGCTGTCCAAGAAAGAAATATGTTTATACAGAACAGCTAAGACACTCCAGAAATGATTAACATTCCCTTAATTGAATTTTAAGAATAAGTGCCAGGTCAGCTTTGACTTAACCTTTAGAATAAGCACCTGCATGGGTTTGCGTGGGCTGTCATGTCACAGTGACGGGGCCAGTGACTTGGCAAATGTCGCCTCTCAAACCCAACGGGAGGTTTCCAAAGCTGGGCTCTTTAAATTCAGGTGAGGGAAGTACTATAGCAGCCTGGTTTCTCTGTTCTGCCAGCCCAACAGGAAGCTGAAGCAAACGTCCAAACACATGAAGCTGCATAATGAAACAAGCTGTGAAAATCCACTGGTGAAAATCTCTGCACTGCAATTACAGTGGCACCTACGCAGACCTCTGCCGCGCGGATGAGCAGAAGCAGGGGGGCGGCGGCCCTGTTATCAAAGCCGTGTTTAATAATACATGCAAACATACGCCTGGTATTTTTCCCCAGGGGAGAACGCTACGTGCTTCAATCATACTATTCAGTAGTTTGCATCTGAACAGAAATGGCTGCATCCAGTTTGCTGCATTGAACTTGTCTGACTTTATGGATACTGGATGGATATGCCAAATGAAGTGATGGATACAGTAACTTCTCTGGAAGTGCTACAGTAGTGAGTCTGAATATACGGGAGTGGAAAACCTTAGCCGCAAAAGAGACTTCAGTAACTGATTTATTCACAGTGGATTTCAGCCAGGAACATCTGGTTCTTGTGTCCTACCTTTTGTTGGGTGCCTTTATGTATGCTCTATTCCACTTGGCTTAGTAGAAATGCTTGATGAACTCGGAATAATTACTTACGAAATGAAGTAGATTGTGATATTATGAATGTGTTTCACTCTCAGTAATTGCTTCACAGAACATGTGGCTAAACGTTATTGGTATTTGGCATGAAACAAAATTAGACAGATATTCAGTGAAGTTGAAGTTATTTAGAGCAGTCATAGTGGTTTACGTTAAGCTTAGCTAGTCCTATATTAATGAAAGCCAGTGGTATGGTATTCGCAACGTCAATGCATGCCATACAACTTAATGTACTACCCCGATGATATGAATGTTTTACCACATTTAACTTAAAGCACAATGTCCCTTCTTACCTTTGCCATGCTTTTTGCAGAGATTTTACCATGAAGGCCTTTGCTTTAAAAATAATCACTCTAAAAACGAAAAGATGCCTGAATAAGGCTAATTTTACCTGTTCTCTATTTAAATATATACTGCAGGTGTTTCTTTGTTCATGTAGCTAAATTGGACTGAAAGGGCAATTTTTAACTGTGTTGCAACACCAAAGTCTGTGGAAATCAATGTAAGATACTGTAAGTTATATCAGGGTGATAATTGACAAAAATAAGATTTCTGATCCGAGTTCTGTTCAACGGTCTAAGTTAAAAACTGTCCATGCAATGTCTTGCATTCTGTACTTCTGAGTTGACTGAGATAACACACGGCTCTTCAGGGCGGAGGATTTTACACATGACAACTCTTTTCATTTCTTACATGACGACTCCTGCCTCAGGGGCACACGGCGCCTTATCAGTCCTGAGCCGCGAGATTAAAAGTTGTGGGCGCTGGTGTTAGCGATGTCATGCTTTTGATCTGGTCTTTAGAACATTCGATAAAATTAAGACTGGATCTACATCATAACAAATGAGCTGGCAGTGGTTTGTCGTGTTCATTTAACGAATATAATTATCACCAGTATTAGCTAAAGTTCGCATGTACGTGCATGAAAGAACAAGAGAAAATTGCCATTCTGAATGATGCGCTACTTTAAATATCCATGAACAGAATCTGCATGGGGACAGGCGACACTAGATAAATTAGTTTTCAAATAGTCAGGCTACGCCATTAGGCTGTGCATAAAATTACTTTAATTAGACACAATTATGCAATTTCCTCAAAGAGAAATAGTGAGAGATGAAGGCTCCTCCTTATGGACCTGTCTAAAACAGTTCAGAAAGTCTGCAGGGTGCTGGAGGGCGGATTACCTAGATGTCAGATGTCAACGTGCACATTAGTATCCGTATCTGAATTCTTTTTTTTACAGCATTCTATGTATGCTATCATAAAGTTGCAGAATCAATATGGTAAGGATAATGGCGATTTCCCAGAGGCATTTTTATTTTTAACCCAGAGGAATCAGTTCAACACAGACCCTCCTCATCCATTGCTGAATAATGAAAAATCTTGGTCAAAGACACCAACCCACACACTTGGCACAAAGCACGAGTCCGATGAGATTACCGTGCTGATCGAACGCATCCCGTTTTGTACTCCAATCTATCTCTCTTTTGTTAAGAGAACTAACAATGTAAAAATGGTGAATGTAAAATATGGCCAAGATAAGACCAAGATGACTTTGTAATGCAGTCAGGGAGCAACACTGCTTAGACGAGAGATCCGCTGTGTGTCTGCTTGGAGCTCGTTTTCTCTGTGCCCAGATCGGCAGGGGTCTTCTGTGTCTAACCATCCCTTTCAGTCCCCCTCAATGTGATCAGGAAGGAAAGCATGTTCACTCCCTCTGCCCTAATAATGGAATGTGCGGAACCTCAGTAATTCTGAGAACGCCAATGATTTAAATCTCATTAAAATTCATAACTGTTTATTCTCTGGTTTCTGAATGCAGCGAACAGACATAAAGGAAATTACACAGTGTTTTGTAAATACAGGAAAGCTCTAAGACTTCTGGGTATCTGCATTTTTCTGGTTGATATTCTCCCAGGGGAGAAACACTCATAAATAAACTGTTTAACATTACAGTGTTTTAATTAATGTAGTTTCATTTATTTGTTCATTAATTTCATGTTTGCAAGCAAAGCATGGCATCAATGCCATCTGTTAAAGGTAATTTGTACTGTCATCCATAAAATATATAAAAATTTGTTTTGCCAGGAAATAAATGTAATCAGATTTTGCTCAGTGCTTAAGTTGTCATCAGCTTCATGATTCTGAGGCTGTTAATGATTTAGATCAGGGAGTCTATAGTGTTTTAAACCGTATTGTGCAGTTTCAGAAGCAGGATCTAGCAAAGAAGATTACTGGACTTTTGGGTTATCAGGGGGAATCAAGTGGAACATTCCAAAAAGAAAAAATAATGGTGAGATGTGCCTGACTCCTTTAAAGAAGAGGACTGAGCATCATCCCTGGAAAATGTTGTCTATAAAATACATAAATGATCAGTGATATTGGAAACTAGTGGTTCTCAACCTTTTTGCACTGTGACCCAATTTTTGCCATGCCAGCTCAGTCGCGACACTTTATCAATTATAGGTTTAAATTAATGCTTAGACTGCTGCCACCACGACCCGACCCTGGATGAGGGGAAGAGAATGGATGGATGGATGGATTAATGCTATGATCAAGCGCGCTGTGCACTCTGCATTTTACGCTTATCAATGCCTATTGCACAAATCTGATTGGATGTGCCAGTGAATTTTAAATTAAGCGTCCATGGATTGGCTTTTTGGATTGGTTGAATGTTCACTAGTTTAGCGCTAAGCAGTTGCAGACCCAAAACCTGTTTATATAGGTTAACTCTAGGATTTGGGGAAATCTGATTGTAGACCAGCACAGTAGCATGTTGGTTTCAAAATGCTTACATTTCCAACTTTGCCTTGCAACCCTTTTAGAACTTGTCATGACCCACGGGTTGAGAATTGCTGTTGTAAACAGAACATAACATGTTGCTACATGACAGCAGCGAGAGATGATAGTCATTTGGTCCTGCCCGCGGAAACAGGGGGCTGAGGGTGGACCAATGCAGATGACAGTGTCAGTATACAAGGTGACAGTGTGTCCATTCTCTGGACATTGTCAGAAGCCCAACGTCTCGGTCTGGAGGCTAAGCAGAACTGGCAGGAGAAACAGTGAAAGGTAAGCATGGTGCAGATAAATGGGTGTTTTGATACAGAAGTGAAGAGTTTATAGCAACATATTTCTCTCATTTTTTGGAAGCTGGGATGTTACTATGTCTGATTTAACGGGTAAAACCTATATTCACTGGATTCTGTACTAATTCGAGGGCCAGTTTTTGAAAGAGTATCTGTAAATATTTCCTTGAATGAAATATAAAAGTGTTTTGTTTGCTTTTCTCGAATTAAAACAAAGGACTGCTTTAAAATTGAAAGGACAAAGCCCAAGAACTGTGTAATCTACTTATTTTTTGTGATTGTTGTCTCATGTAATGAACTGTTTTACTGTAGGTTCATTAGATTTTCAAAATAAAGCTTTACTGAATGATTCATTACAGGCTAGAAAGTTTAATTAAACTCAGATAATGTTCCTGTTAAGATTCAAGTAGTCATCAAAATATTATAAGAATAGGAAGTGTAATATAGAGACTCTCCACATAACCATTGTTTACAAATTTCAGAATTTATATTCTAGTGCGTTTAACAATTAGCCCCCCTCCACATGACCAAATTTCATGCTAAAGGGCCATATTAGTCAAATTCTAGGCGTTAATGCAATTGTTAATTATTCAGATACTGAACATCAAGAGTCACAAAGAATGTTTTCCCCAAAGCACAAAGACCCATTAAAGCTATAATTATATATTCCATCAGAAACAGTAGCAACACAAGCCATTACCCTGTATGGATATGACTTTTAACTCGTGTCTGAAATGTAAAATGAACACATTTGCAGAATAATGTGTCACCCAAAATAGACTGATATACGAAGGAAAGAAACCGTTTGTACCTTTGGGGAACCTTGACGAATGGTTACAGTTTATCTTATGGAATGGCCTTTTCTTTTTCCTACAGTTGGTAACTGCCCAACATCTTTATAAGAATGATGATTGTTAAAAGTTGCCTGAATGCAGTGCACAAGCACAGAATCGCGCAGGTGATGGAGGTGTCATGAGTGAGGGTGGGGTCTATCAGAAACCAGTGCCATAGCAAAAAAAATAAAGGGTGGAGAAGGGGAGCTGGGGGGCGATTGGGGACATGGTTTGGCTATAGCCAGGGTTTACACATTAGTCTTTCCTTGTCATTCTCCGGCGCTGCTCTTGTCTTCTTCCCTAAGCCATCAATGAAGCAGAACCAGTTCTCTTCAGGCGCTTGAAATTAAAATTAAGGGTGGGGGTTGGTACAGGTTGGTGTTTGATGTTCGGTCCATGTCATGGATACTAAAATTCTGACAGATAGCCTCAATCCATGGTGCTGAAGGAGAAGTGTGGCCACCTGAAAATCGACATGACAGCATGCAAAGGCAGTGTGTGGAAAAGTACTCACCTCCTATTATAGATAAGATTTGAAAAATAATTTCCTCTGATTCACTACATTCCTGCTCCACATGGATCATCACCATTAACACTACCTGTAATTCAGTCACTCCTTCTGGCTCTCCTTCCTCCTCCACATGGATCATCACCATTAATTCTACCTGTAATTCAGTCACTCCTTCCTGCTCCACATGGATCATCACCATTACCTCTACCTGTAATGAGTTCAGGAGTAGCATTAGCCCAATCTGTAAAAACACGTCTGGGCACCAAACCAAACCCACAAGTGATTCTTCTTTGCCAGCAGATCCTTACGCAGCAGATTTGGATGCATTGTACAATCTTTGTAGACTTTTCTTTAAACAAAGCAGCTGTTATGAATAAGCAAGTTATTAACCATAAGTATGATATTTTGGGATTTCCTGGAGCCAGTCTCTCAACATTATAAATGCAGGAAGTTTTACAATTCTTATGGAAATCTTCAGTCCATTTTTGCAAATGGTCTTAAATCTGTCAGCTTTCTTGAGAATGTAATAGGCCCTAATAATTATCATAATCCAAATATTGTTCTAACCAAGGAAATTCATATTCAGGGTGATTCTATCTTTCCACATGACCCTCTCCCATCAGACAATTTTCTTACTGCG
>JAODLD010000021.1:1726238-1738010 GCA_026781065.1 Mormyrops boulengeri
CCCCCCCCCCCCCCCCCCCCCCCCCCCCCCCCCCCCCCCCCCCCCCCCCCCCCCCCCCCCCCCCCCCCCCGTCAAAGCAGCTTTAAACCCAGTTTAACCCAGTACAATTTAATATACATTTTCATTATTAAACACATTTCAATTCCATTTCAGTTTCATTCGTCAATTTAATTTTAGTGAGCTATATTTAAAGTATCTTCACTAAATCTTTACATAACTAAAGACATAGTATCATAACCTTTAAATCAAGAGTGTCTTAAGTCAGAGGGGAACGAAGATGAGAATAAGGGTTGGATGTACAGGAACATACTGTGAAGTACATGGGGAAGACACCTGTCAGCCCAGGTGCTACATTAAAGATTTCAGGTCTTATCAGCTCTAGCACTTGATGATAGGTCCACCAAGCCTCTAATAAGATTTACCTACACTGGTCTGCTGAGCGGAGCACTCAGGGCCTGCTGCCTGCTGTGGGCCAGCTCAGGATCCAAGGCTCTGAGGTCCGCGCCTCTCTCTTAGCGCCACCCTGTGGGCAGTTGCTACAGTGAGTGTGATCCCCACTCTAGCTTGCCGGGCGCTGCCTATTTGCAGTACAGGTTGGCAGCTAAGGCCTTCTTCTTCTTCTTCGGACCTTCACTGGAAGCATCCTGGATCCCTCTCATAGGCTGGATGGATCTGAGACAGGGCAATATCACCAGCTGTGCATCAACTCCGTTAATAGGGACATTGTATCCAAGTGTAACACACGCGACTTGCCCTCACTGATCCTTGCCTCAACAGCGAGGTGTCTCTCACAGCTTCTCCTCCTCCGGTGACACGGCCGGCCTTTACTATAAGTACTGACCATTAGACACACGTAGCTGTCGTTCCTCCCTAACACCCTGACCCTTACTGCCTCTACAGGGTAGACGAAGTGGACAGGATGTGAATGACTGTGGCCTGCTGTCTTACATCATGAATGTCTCAGAGATGCACACTGGCCACCTTATTGTCAATTATACACCTGAAAGAAAATTCCAACCTCACTGGATGCCTCTGAATTTGCACCCAGGAATTACAATAATAATAATAATGCTTTACTGCTCATTGCACCATTGCACGACTATATAGGAATTTGACTTTTCACCTACCCTATCCTCATCTTCACAATTTGGGGTTCACAGTGCAAGGTCAACCATTGTACGGCACCCCTGGAGCTGGGGACTAAGGGCCTTGCTCCAGGACCCACGGACATGTGACTATTCTGTCCCCCCTCCCGCCAGGGCTCGAACCAGCAACCTTCTGATCACAGGCACAGAGACAGAGCCTGCCAAGCCACTCACCGCCCCAAAAATGCCTTTTCTGCCAATAACACACCATTCCCAGCCTCTTTTCCACCAATAACACACCATTCCCAGCCTTTTACGCCAATAACACACCATTCCCAGGCTCTTTTCTGCCAATAACACACCATTCCCAGCCTCTTTTCTGCCAATAACACACCATTCCCAGCCTTTTACGCCAATAACACACCATTCCCAGCCTCTTTCCTTTCGGTTCCTGCTTGCTCCCATTCTGGAGCTTTATATAAACGCCGACATTCAGCTGAATCTGAATGGCTGCCCCCCCCTTTTTCCACTGGGATAAACATCTCCACAAAATGTAAAATTATTCCACCGCAAATAATTAACAGTTTAAAGCGTGAATAATAATCAGCCAAGGCAGCATTAGGGCCGGCGGTGGGGACTGGGGGCCGATCAGGGATCACAGAGAGCTGAGCTTATCGAGTGCATCTCCCCAAGCATGTGCCGGGGGAGATAATTCAGTGAGCTCGTCTCTGCAGTCAGTAAAGGTTCAATCAGGATGCTGGCGTAGAGGGTGGGGAGGGGATGTCTCGCACCCAGCCATCCAATCTGGACCGCACCCCCCCCCCCCCATTAATAACCATCTGCTGTGACAGTCTGTCTCAAGTACCATTCATGCCCCATCTAGATAACTTCTGCTGGGAAAAATATATAATATGAATATTTCATTCCTCGGTATGTGAACAAATGTGGCGGCTTTCAGTCTGTCAAAAGCTTTGTAAATGGCAGGGACCTGTAAACAATCTGGCAGATTTATTGTTATTATTTTAAATTTGAGATACATGTGAAAAGACCAAGCACAGTAAATGGCCCATCAAAAAAAATTTTCCTGAGAAATAGGGAACGTCCGCACACTCTGCCAGCCTTCGTGGTGAGATGGTCCATCACAAAGACGCGCTCGCTTTTATCGTTTATAGCTGCAAATCTGGCATCTGATAACCAGCTTTGGGGCAGCTGGAGTTGCTGAGAGGGAGGAGCTGTGGAGAAACTCACCAGTCTGCCTACACATATATAGAGTGTATGGAGTCTGCCACCGAGGACCCTGAGCAGACAGCGCCCCCCAGGGGCCGAGCAGTAAACAAGAGCCACACAGGAATTTGTTTTGGGCCTACTTTCTGCTGCCTCTGTAGCTTCCTGCACACTTTTAGGATGTCTTAGAGCATTAGCCCAGCTTACAGCCCAGCCAGACCTACATCCTGAACACGGGCTGCTCGCTCGCTCTCTCTCTCGCCCGCCTGCGTGCGGCATTCCCGCTGGGCGATCAGCCTGAGAGCCTCCCTGCACTTCACATGCTCGTTTAGAAAACAGAATGACTTTCACATGGTAGATTGGATTTTGCAAAGTGTTTGCAAGACCATCAGGACGCAGCATCCGACTGAAATCTCTCTCTGGTGACAGAATCTAATCCCACGATTCGAAAGCTTTCCTCAGTACAATAAAACTGCAACCCAAGGCAGAATCTGGCTCAAGTGTGAACAAAAGGTGACAAGGACGGTCCCCTAGGTTACCAGACAGCATTTACCATCCTCTGCTGGCTTTTAAGTGCCTTTATTAACGACATGGGCACGTCAAATACAGCATGTTAACAAAAAGAGCCAAGACTGGACTTTGAGCTCCTGTTCTTGGATGCACCTGAGAATGGGCTTCCATTCACAAACAGAAACACCGGGGGGGACTTAAACACCCCCCACATGGTGCTACCAGACGGCATTCTAAGAGATGCTGTGTCCGCGTGAAGCTGCAGGCTGGAAGTGCGCTCATCCCCACACGGGCGAAAATGCAAAAACCTCATTTGCATTGCAGGCTGGGATCTGCGGCATCAAGCTGCAGCCTGCCCTGTGCTCCAAGCCCCTGGTGTTGCAGCCAGACAACATGGACCATTATCCAGAGAAGCTCATGAAGGATCAGGCAAATCCCTCTACTGCAGATAAGACTGAGGCCCGAAGAGCTGTAAAAACCCATAAAGCCACACCAATAGCTGATGAACCTGACTGCAAGAAAAACAAGCACAGGATGAGCTTTACGGGTAGCAGAGAAACAGGAAGCGCAGAGCCGCGTGAATCCCGAAAGGATGTTGGGAGTGAAGGCTGGTCATGTGACTGACCTCCTCCATCGACACGCTGCGGGCCGACCGTGACGAGGACACCACCAAAAGGCACATTCTGCTTCCTAATCACTTTAATTCCTCTCCCGGGGGCAGGTTTCCTGACATTGAAACACATCCCCACCCTGGTTGTCTTAGCGCCTTAGATCTCAAAAATGTGGTATTAAAGAGGAGCTTTGTGTCGATGTATGAAAAGCCTAGAGAAAATGTCAGGATCTAATTGCGTCTGGTCCCTTACTGATGCTGTACAGATGGGCTGTGTCCTGCAGCAGGGAATATGCTGTAAACTGCTGGGTAGCCTCTTGATGTAACAATGGAGCCTCCTTAAACAGTCAAATTTACTGAATATTACCAGCACATTGTAATAAACCCTGAGTAAATTCACAGGTTCCGTCAGAACCCCTTGTGTTAGTAAGTAATTGCATTAAAATCAAGCTTGATAGCTGGTGAACCTATCAGAGATAGGCCCGCTGTGAAATGTCCGTTCCTCGGGGAACCGAGCCGGCGGCTCTGCCTGGCCCTGAAAGCCAGCTCTGGCACCGCATCTCGTTAAAGCCCCGGATAATGGTTTTACACTTTACGTTTTTACAGAAACCTGTAGCTCAGGCTGCGTGGGGGGGCTCCTAACAGGCATCTCTAATGAAAGCTTACAGACAAGTCCAAGACCAGAAATGAATGTCTCTTCTGAGCACACAAAGATCCAATCAGACGTACGCCGTCACAACTCTGCTTCTAATGACACTGACTCGCTTATTGCTGACTTGTGTAAGGTCAGCATGCCTGGGGGGGGTCAGGCAGCCAGCTGGCCTTCTGCTCCCATAATTTCCACAGGAATTTCAGCTGGTTACGATCTCATTTGGGCTATTAATACTGTATAACATTAGTAGCTGCTCTGTCCGGTTGGTGAATCTTGATTTGGTACTTTGAGGCAACCAATTTAGCAGAGGCGCTATGCAAAAATAAACTGCCCAATCCGGACGAAGAGCGATACTCACTTCTGGGCCAAGGGCTGCCGGGGATGCTGGGATAGCGAGGCCGGTCGCTTCCAGTTACCCTCACGCAAAGCCTGGGGAGATGAGTGACACCAATTTACACTTTCAGCTTCTCCTTGGAAGGCTGGCTTGTCTTTGGGCTACGGAGGTGTACAGCCCGGTTAATTTGGACTGTCCATGGGCAATGTGCACCTGCTCATCCCTTCCACCCCTGCAGGCACCGGGCTGGCGATGGGCCACCAATCCCTCCACATCCATCCTCTGCCCATCCAGCTGGACCTTCAGCATCCTCATGTCCTCTAGCAGCTGCTCCCGATGCTCCTGCAGGAGGCTGTAGAAGAGGGTTGGCGGGGTTCACCGATAAGATGCACGTTTCTCACACACACACACACACACACACACACACACACACACACACACACACACACTCCAACTCACTTTTTTTCAGTGGTCAGATGTTTAATCTTCCTGCTCTGCTCTTTAATTTTGGTCCTCAGCTTCTCGTTGGCTTGTCTGGTTCAGGGTAAAAATAAACTGGTATTGTTATGGGAAAGCTATACAACAGCCTATTACCCAGTGTTAGAATGTTCTAGAGGTAATCATGCTGTTATGGTGGCCACGGTGACACCTACTTCTGCTCCTTCACCCACTGATGGACGCTGGACACGACCAGCTCGCTCTCATGGTGCAGGCGGATGCTGTTGGTCCGAGCGTTCCCCAGGAATCGCCTCAGGACATCCACCTGGGTGAGAAGATGGCGGGTCCATCAGCACAGCCCGTCTGACCTCCGTCAGAGACCAGGAGCAGAGACAGCTTTGGTACCTCGTTGGCGGCTGCCTGGTATTTCTGCCTCATTAAGTCCAGCTGCGAGTGTAACGTATCCACCTGTCACAAAACGTCAGACTCGTCACCCCTGGCACACGGATACGGGCCCGGCCGAGCAGCATGGGAGGGGGCCGCATCTCACCTCCATGACCTTGGCGCAGTAGTTCTCCCTGAGTGAGGTCAGCTCCACCCTCAGTGTCACCGCCTCCGCCTCCTTGGCCTCCAGCGTGGCCAGCTGCTCCTGCCCCCAGCACTGGGAGCGCGCCAGCTGGGTGCAAACCTCGGCCAGCCTGCCCTCATATGTCTGGGCCTGGGGTTTGATGAGAGTTTGGTATTGGGGGGGGGACACAAACTGATAATTTAAATGCAAAGTCTGTTTACTGGGGGAGTTACCAAATTCCCCATAGGTGTGCATGTGTGAGTGACTGGTATGTGTCTCCCCGATGATTGGCTGGCGCCCCATCCTGGGCAGTTTCTGCATTGCGCCCATAGCCTCCAGGATAGACTCCAGAACCCCCTGAATAGCACAAGCGGTTACAGAAAATGGATGAATAGATGGTTGGATGGATATTTATGGGGGGAATGAATGAAGCCAAATTAAATATGCCCCCCTACTTTTTCCTACGCCCATGATACCATGGTAAGTCATGTGGACACACTCTGCACCTGTTTGGACGTCAGACTCAGGAGGTGACCGAGATGACATCAACATGACATTTCGCACGCGCTGCAAAGTCAGTCACGGTAACCACCAGCCATGTCTCCCGATCCACACCTGCTCCATCGAGGCCGGCGGTACTCTATGCGCCGGAGCTGTGCCGCGTCAGAGCGCCAGGTTGGCATGCTGACCTTTATACGCATGCGAGCAGTGAATGGGATGCAGGGCAGAGGCGGTAGATGTAATGAAAGGACCAAAGGCAATTAAAGCACAGATGGGATTTGATGCGGGCGGACAAACACTGCATTAGTGCCTCTAATCCCTCCTTGATTGCTGCCAAATCACACTGCGTGCAAATTCAACACTATTCTCTGCACTTTCTGCCCTAATCTGCACACACACAACCACACATACACACACCAGCCTTACGGAGACAGCCAACCTCCCCCACCATGGTCGACACAAACACAGGAAATTATTCATGCTGCCCCTGTCACACTTGCAGAAATTAGGTGACCAAAAGCAGACTGTCCCGCCAGCGCCTGGGGTGTCTGTGAGACTGTGCTCAGATTTCTGTAGGACTGACTGACTAAATAAATGAGAGGATACCCCTCGCCCCCCAAGACCCCGCAGGGCCACTTAAAACCGGTCACAGACCCATCCTGTCCTGTTCTGCATGTTTAGCCGAGTACCTGCCTGTACTTTTTCTTTAAATAATATGAATTGTTTAAATCCTTGCACTGACTGAGACTCCGCTAGAGAAGCAGCAGGTTTTACTTTAGCAGTGGTACTTTTTCCAGTGGTCTTCAAGGTAAATCTGATGCAGACTGATACACTGCACCTGTTTTTATGAGTTGGTGCTTCTCTCTCAGTCTATACGCACGAACGCCGGTCGATGCAGCCCCCCACCTGCTCCTGAGGGCTCCCACTCGTACTGCGCAGTTTCTGCAGTTCTTCAGTCAAGCGCCTGGTGCTGTCCTCCAGTGCTGTGGCACGCTGCTGTGCACACATTGCCTCACTGCGCAGACTCTCCAACTGCAGCATCAGCACACAGTCAGAGCACACCCCGAAGCAGCGTAGAGGAGTTCAGGTAGGCTCTGGATGCAGTAAGCACCACCTGCATGACTATGAAAGACTGGACAGAGTGAACTACAGCGATCTTCCAGAAGAATTTGAAGAAAATCATCTGCACGAGGACCAGAGCCGTGACCAGTAGTCTGTGCTGAATGTGGTCTGTTCGTGAAACGACACACACTTGTCCCCCTAAAGTTCCCAATACAGTTCAGCTCAGATGAATGAAGTTACTCTGCCATGAAAACATGGTATTCATGGAGCATGTAAACCCGGACTACTTGCAGCTCCGGGTGACCCCCAGATGACCTCTGACCTCTTGTTTGAGTTGAAGGTTCTCAGTCCGTTTGGCGTCCAGCTCAGCCGTGCACTGCAGCAGCTGGGCTTGCCCGGAGTCGATTTCCTCCTGCAGCCTGAGGGTGGCGCTGTCAAGCTCTGACATGCTGATGATGTGCTCCTCTTGCTCTTTCAGCTGCAGAGAATAAAAATTTGGTTCTGAACTCAAATAAAAATATTTATGTGAAATATTTCCTTTGGGACTGGAACTATTAACTGCTTCGAATAATGAAGAAGAAATTTCAAATACATCTCTGAACAAGCTATAAGCTCTGCCTGTGTGTCTCGTACTCCTGACTGTAACCTCTGACCTATATCCACACAGTCTGCCTGTGTGTCTCGTACTCCTGACTATAATCTCTGTCCTATATCCACAGTTTGCCTGTGTTTCTCGTACTCCTGACTGTAATCTCTGACCTACATCCACACAGTCTGCCTGTGATTCTCATACTCCTGACTATAATCCCTGACCTGTATCTACACAGTCTGCCTGTTTCATGTATCCCTGATTGTAATCTCTGATTCTGTTGCTCTTGCCCATCAGCGTCTCTCCCATGATGCCAACCTGCTGCTGCTGGGTCCCAAAGCCCCCCCATTTGCTGGTCAGCTCCTTTTCTGGATGCTCTGCTCCTGATGTGACAAGCTGGGCTATTCTGCCCTCGCTCACCTGCACTGTCAGCGTTCCCACTTGGCTTCTGAAGATGAAACATATATAAACAACAAACTATAAACCAAAATGTCCCCTCTTACATACAGGACAGTTGGCATTCTTGCCATGGCCTGTAGCCTAAATGTCTCATCCAACTCCAGCTGCATGTCAAAACTGGACTGGGATGCATTATGAGTGTGAGAGTGGCTAGAGATTCGCTGGGGACACTGAGAGAAGCCCCGTCACCTGGAAGCCTGCTGGGGCACTACAAGACAAATGGGAAGGGAGGGAAGCGCGCTGTGGATGCTTCTGTGCAAGCTCAGCATGGGGGGACCCGAAAAGCCCCCTTGGCTTACAGACTGCTCCGGGGGGCAGCGTCGTGCCTCCCGGGCCTCTCCAGCACCTCCCATTCCTTTTACTGGGAATCCACAGTAACAGGTAATCAATATCTCGCAAACCCGACCCCCCCACACCCCCTTGCCAGGCTGATCAATATCCCTGGCAATTAGTGTCCCTGACTGCTGGGACCTGAAGCTGCTTCCGAGCCCAAAGACACTCAATGCAGTCCTCAGGATCTCACTTCATTACACCTGCCCCCCCGTAATTTGTATTGGCAGCCTGCTGTGTACTCAGTGCTCAGGGCCGGCTGGACGACAGACCTCTGACAGGCCACCGGGTGGCGCTTTTGGCTCCCGCGTCCCGCACCGCGTTTCATTCCATTCAACGGGGGGCCTCGACCGCAGAGTGTGTCCGGCTGGGTCTGCGTGCCAGTGGAATGCCTGGGTAGCACCGCCCCCAGGTGGCGAGATAAAACACCTCCAGGGTAACAGAGATCAGCATCACAGGGCATGGGGCTCCTGGGGACCCCAAACTGAGGAAGGAGCTCCCTGGCTCTGCATGTGGGGCATTTCCCTCCACTGCCTTTGTTTAAAGCTATTTACCTGGGTACTCAGTTAAAAGTTGCTCACAAACGGCACATAATTTAACATTAGAACATATGCACAATAAAAAAAAAACAACAAGTGACTGTTCTCCTAAAACTTACCGATATCTAGTTGGACGGCTAGATGAACACCGCTTCAGTTCCCAAACATCTCCTCAGGGGCACCCCAGCCATTCAGTGTGTTTGTTACATTTCACCACCAGCTCAATTAATTTGATTTATTAAATAATAATTTTGAAAAAAAGCCAGCGAGGTATTGATTAGGCAAATGCTAGTGGTCGAGTCACAAAATAGATGGATGTATTGGATGGTTGCTGCAAACACTGGGGCGCCCTTAGGCGAGGCTTTGAAATGGCTACGCTAACACACCTTTGCAGACGTAGTTTTACACCAACATGAAGTCCATTCTGACCTTTGACCTTGGCACAGTACTGTATATATGAATCCGTATAAACGGGATCCTACAGGATCCATCTACTGGTGCAAATAGAGGGAAACTGAGCAATTCTGCTCAAGGGCCAGTTTAGTTACAGTGTTTTAATCTTCTCACTGGAACCGAAGGTGTGTTTTTGACTAAAGGCTGCACTGGGGGGAGATGACGCACAGTGTGTTGGATGAACTCAAGGGGTGAAACTGGAGGGGACCCTGGAGGGTTGCTGAGATCTGAGAGCTGTACCTGCCACCCTGACCGTGGTGCTCCATCTTACGCAGCTCGTCCCGTAGCACGCGCAGCTCCGCCTGATGCCACCTCTCTTCTTGCTGTGGCCACGCCACCCTGTCCCCCAGCGCCCCCTGCTGCCCTCTCTCTGCCAGCAGTGCCTCCTTTTTCTGCCTGGCCAGGGCCTCAGCTGAAGGGACACAAGCACGAGGCCTTTCTATACCCAGCGAAACTCAGCTTGCTTAGTTTAAGCTCCAGAACCCAGTAGAAAGGGTGATCACACTCTAATGCTGAAATGACCTCTACAGCGCCCCCTACGATGCTAGCCGTTACACTGATGTCCATTAATATTACAACTATGTTAACATGTAAACATACCTAAAAAATTACACACATCATTCTCATCCATCCATGAATATTCATTCCCGCTTATCCTGTACAGCATCAGGGCAAGCCTCCCCCAGGAAGGATGAGGCAGGAGAACACCCAGGACGGGATGCCTGTCCAGCCCAAAGAGGTGCCCTGCATACCTGGCTCATTAAAGAGGAGCCAGAGGCGTCTTTACCTCCTGCCTCTGCTAATGCTCCATAGCGCTCATCTCCACTCCTCCTTCGTTACTATAGTTTGAGAATTAAGATGAACCACAGCTGCTGAACACTGCAGGTGCCCACTGACTCCGCTGTCCCTGCGACCCAGAAGTCTCACCCATGTTCTTGCAGCGGCTGCGTTCCACCTTCAGCTCCTCTTGGAGGTGCAGCAGCTCTGCTCTCAGGGTGGCGCTCTCTGTCTCCCCCTGCTGGTTCTCCTTCATAGCCCTCTGGAGATCAGCCTCTAGGCCCGGCCTCTCTGCCTCCAGGGACTGCTCACGTATCACCTCATTGGTGTCCACCAGGGGGGGCTCCACCTCCTTCAGCATGCCTTCCATCTTCTGCATGGTTTGGGATATTAGTGGGGGGGGGGGCACATTGATGGCAGCAGGGGGAGGAGCCTAATGGTGACACTGACACTGGTTCAGTGTACTTCCAGGTCATCTGCCATAAGTATGAGGATACAGGGGTGAAAAATCCAGGAAAAGCCACATTATTACGCTAGGGAAACACTGATCATCTTTTTAAAAGACAAGAATGTTTTGGCCTGAATCTGAATGGCTAAACCTTGAAGTTTGATTGCCAATTATTTCTTAACTTGATTATAAGGATACATGGCAAAAAATAAGCAACAAATGTCAAAACTTGGTGATTATGAGTTATGAACTTTACAGCAAAAAGTCCCCTTCCTTTTGGGATAAAACAGCTAACAGTCTTTCAGAAATAACAGCTACTTTAGCTTGGAGTCCAGCTGTGTGAATCACTAGCTAAACACATCCACTGGTACTGCGGTTCTCCTGTTTAACTGGTTTTCTGGTTATTTCGTTTGGTTGTCTCTCATATGTGGTTTTGCGGCTGTAATATGACCTCCTTTTGCTGGGTAGACTGCAGCTCCCCCTGCAGGTGAAACGCCTGTTTCTCCACCCGCCGACGCTGTGGCTCGGCTGCCATCTTCCCCTGTAACTGCCCCACCGCTTCCTGAAGACGCAGTGCCTCTGAAACAAAGGGAGGCCACCATTACGCAAACCCATACAGGCTCCACTGCAGGCCACAGTAACGCACAGTAAGACGAGGCCCGCTCACCTGTAATGTCAGAGTTCCTGTGCTTGGTCAAGTGGCCGACTTCCTCCTTCAGCTGGCACACGTCAGCCTGGTACAGGCCGAGCTCCTGTGCGTCCTGGGCAAGCCGCTCCACAGCACAGGACAGCTCCTGTGGAGAAACTGTACACTTATATGTGGCGCCCCCACCTGGCCGGAAGCAGTAGCAGTCGAGATAGTTAAATGCTTAGTGGCTCCTGCAGCCCCCGCAGTCATTAATGCACGCAGGCCGGCTGCTTATCTGCTGTTTCTACATGGCAAGCGAAAGTAAAGTCACGGCCCAGATGGACACACAGAAGCCTCCGTGCTGTTAGCCTCTCAATTAATCGTGTGCAGAGTGCTGTAAGCATGGTGGGTTTACGAGCTGGTTAACGAGCTTCCAGACTGGACCGCGCCGTGTGGGGGGGGGGGGGGGCGCGGCGGGATGTGGGCCCGTGGCCCTGGGGCGACGCCCGCGTGGGCCGCGGGCGTAAAACCCCGCCGGCGGTAAAGAAGGGGCAGCGGCATGGGG
>JAODLD010000021.1:1750241-1764765 GCA_026781065.1 Mormyrops boulengeri
GGCAGCATTGCAAAACCACCACCACCAGCCAAGCAACAGCACAAAGCAGGCGCAAGCACAGCCTTGTCCTGGACCTGCTGGTGCTCATCTCCCAGTCTCTCCATTTCACCTTTATTCTGGGAGAGCTATGGAGATTAGATGACAAGGCAAAGGGAGGGAACGACAGAAAGGGAGGGAGAGAGAGAGGCTGTGAAGCCTGCGTCTATTTAGTGTAAAGGAAATAAAAAGAGACACCTCACGTCAACTTCTCCTCTGCATGCAAAACATGGATTCCGGAATTAGTTCTATAGTGGAAATGGGCCTCTATACAAACACCCAGCATAATAAAGTAATTGAACTGTACCTAATCTAATTTGTCTAAGGCTGTGCTGCAATTCTGCCTCCCTGAGGGGCCTAAATTACAGGCTTTGGCTTTAGTTATGCTAGCTTAGTTCAGCTCTCACTTCTTTATTTTAGCCTATGCTAAGTATTGTTGTCTGGTCTTATTTCCAGCCCTGGAATACCTCTCGGCCCTGCCGCTACCCGCCAGCCGGCAGGACAGTTCAAAAGGCATGTCTGAAACTTTAATAAAACAAAGTGCTTTCTTTTCAGAGAGGTTTTTTTTTGTAACAGACGGGCATGAAAAGGAATCTTTAAAATCGGCACTGGGGAAAAAAAAGGTAATGAAATATTGAAAGGGAGGAAAGGCGGGCGGGGGACGGACTGTCGCTCTGGTTCAGACGCCCGTGGCGCTGCTACAGAAGAGGCACGGCTCTGGAGGTGCTGTTCCGGGCATCGCTGACAGTCTGTTCTGACACCGACTTTTTGGGACAGACCCCTGACGCGACCCGCTGCCCCAAGCGAGGAGACGACAGCATCTTTGCTGTCCGAGTGCAGCTCCAGATTAAACCCGCGCGTCTCACATGGGGCCAAAGTGTTCTGCTGGATCACAGAAAGGATTTCCAGAATATTCCATTTATTATAATGTTTGCACCATGATTGAGACTACACATCTATTCCTCACATTAGTCTCTCTTATAACAAATGCCTGTATGTCGTTATGAAATGAGAAAATGACTATTATCATAAAAATAATGCTTTATCCTCCATCCAAGAGGTCACGCGTAGGTCTGCCTAGTGCTGTCCATTTGTTTCATACCAAAAACCCAGGAGCACAGAATTACCAGCGTCAATTACAGAGTATAGTTTCTCCGCCGCTGAAAGCAGCCAGACACTGATGTATAATTTTAATATTGCTAATTTCATTTTCTAATCTATCTATGTCAAATCGTGCATCTATTTTTCTCAATGTAACCTATGACAAAACATGCAGTTTATAGGCATGGGGAGCTGGGCATGCTCGCTTGCCTGGTCCCCACAGGTACTTATTTTAGGAATGAGAAGATACCAAACGGCTGCAGGGGGAAAAACAATGATTTAGCCATAAATCTAATAATTACAGCTATCACGGGAAGAAATATGATGGGCCTAACATAGCCGCTTGAAACTAAAATGTGTTTATTATCTGAATATTTATGGTAATTATGCAAGGTCCCAGCTTATGCACCCATATATCTTTATTCAGTCACGCCAATGAAGACAGGGCAAGGCTGCAATCCTAACATACCCTGAGGGTGGCGCTGTGGAGCTCCTCTTTGCTGCGGCTGAACTGGTGCCGCAGGGCCGTTCTCTCCTTCTCCCACTGGCTCTCGTGACTCTGCAGCTCGTCGCATGCCGCCTGCAGCCTTTGCAGATCTGCATTCTTCTCCTGAAGCTGCGAAACGACAGAAACGATAAACAGGAAGTCTCCCACCTCACGTGGTCGAGAAACGGGCCACTTCTGCCCGTGGACGGGAAGTGAAGAAATCACAGTGCCCCAAGGCCATTTCTCAAAGTGACGATGTGGATTTCAGGCCACATTCAAACTTAATTACTACACACATCGCAGAAGTTGGCGGTAAACTCGAATGCGGACAAGAAGGAGAGATATGCTTGCTGGTTGGCCCACAATCTGCCATTAATCATGTGACCGAGGAGGAAGCGGTAAAGGCCAAGATGCAGCTTGTCTGCTATTGACCCCCATAAAGTGATAGCCCAGCCCAACATGCTTCTTCCCATCAAAAAATAAAGGGTAAAAATAACAGGAACAGCTTGTCGGAAATGAAATTTCAATTCATCCAGTCCCTTTATACGCCGGTGTGGAAAGCGGCGGTGGAGAAGGAGGATCAATAGCATTTAGACAGCCGAGCAGATTTCCTAAGTGTCGGATCAATAGGATGGGGGTGGGGGGGGGAACACCCCGGCTTTTCTTTAGCTTTTGTAGGGAACGGGAACAAATCCGGGGCCTCAGGCTAAATGAATCGACCAGCTGTTTTGGAGTTCTGCAGTGTAAATAAAGATCTACTCAGAGCGCTTCGGCTGAGGCCCGGTGGGGGCAAAGAGGGGGCAGCAATGAGGCGGGACAGGAGGTCTGAGCGAGTCTATGAGGATTACATCCAGATTCCATCACACGGCGAGCGGCCCAGACGAACCCAGCACTTTTCACCAGACTGCTATGACAGGGACCCCGCCAGGATCTCAGCGTGAAACTTATCTGAGCGTGGAGAATAAATCCCACGAAAAGCTTAATGACATCGCAACGTGCCCAGACTAGATCTGCAGACTGGATTTGACCTCATCAAAATTACTAATCTTTCACACCAAAATATTAAAATTTATCTGAATCAATCAAGATCTGAATAAGACTGGAGTTTGTGATGGGGGTTGTGGAAATGAGCCACCTTCCAGAGACAAAGAAAGATGTTGGTGGTCCTGCTCCTGACACCCCTAGCACACCCCTGCCTTCCCCCCGCCCTCAAGATCATGGTGCAAGGCAGTACGTGATATTTCCCCAAAACTAACTCACCTGTACAAATAAAACTGATTCAGCTAACAAGCGAGGCATCTTTTGACCTGTTGATTTTATACAAACCACAGAAGATCAGACCTCTGGTTGGTGGGTTTGCCCAAATCAACATACAAAACTCCTTAGAGGAAATAATTTAGCATCTCCAATTCACCTTAGCATGATTTTGGACCGTGGGGGGAAACCAGAGTACCTGGTGGAAACCCCACAATGGCACGAGGAAAACATGCAAACTCCACACACATAGAGCCATGGTGGAGATTCGAACCCTGGTCCCAGAGGTGTGAGGCAACAGTGCTAAGCACTGTGCCACCGTGACATGTGGGCAAACCAATTAAAGTAACTCCATTCAGGGTATGAATCCTAATCTGTGTACGACAACAGATTAAAAATGAAGACTCACAGAGGCCAAGACTCAAACACTACAGATCTCTATCTCACTCATAATTCATATTTTCCCACTTTTTACATTGAATTCTGTTACCGCTTTATCCTCCATCCACTAATATCAAGTCATTAACGCCACTGTGTCTTTCTTCTAAAATCCAACCCAATTACTAAAGCAGCAGGTAAAATGCGGAAGAACTGTACAAGAAATGATCTGTTGCCATAGAGACATGATGTGAGAATCAGACTGTATGCGGCCAAGCGAACCAACCAACTGCAGAAAGTAATGGCCAATGGCCACTTAGCCTCAAGAAGCTACAGTAAGGCTTGTCTTTTCGGATTAGAGCGGCACAATGTGCAATGTTCACATTGACATCGCGTTATGCACATGCAATTATCACATCACAAGGGCTGTGGTAGCTGGGTCCAGACCATTGATATGTTACATGAAAGCATGTCTACTCCGTCACAGGAAAGAAGACTGGCTGATACAGAATCCTTCTAAAGCTCGCCGCTGTTGCTGCTGAGTGAGCTCTGCATGTACTCTGAGCCCTCATAATCATTTTGTCCTTGCCGTTTGACTCACTCATAGACAATGGGGAAATTTAACAAAAATGATTAAGGAGGAGAAAGCGAACAAGAGCTGGTCACCAAAAAACATTTGCCTTCCGCTGTACGGAAATAGTTTGTATTCCACGGAGACGGTACTGAGCAAAAGCAAGAGATTCGTTGGCCCTGTTTTGTACCGAAACAGCTTATTTGACAGACTATTATGTTATAAATATCACAAAAATTTCAAATATCAAGATGTGAATTTTTTTCCAATATTGTGCAACCATAATTCAGATACATTTATCTATCATTTTTGTGGGAAGTCAGAGTAACAAGGCAATTTCTTTGTCCGCCATCTCAGTGCAACACACAGAAGACTTGTTCGGGTGAAATCTGGCACCACACTGGTCACTGTCACCCTGGTGATCGTCTTTGCTTTGCTTGACACTGTCCTGTGAACCGGCCACTAATGTAGCGTTCGCTCCTTCATCAGTGAGATCTGTGTTCGGTGGTGATAGGAAGGCAATACTATCGCCAGACTGACTGATCATTAAGTGAACAGGAAGGAGAACGATACTGATATACTGTTCTGATAAATGGCTACATGCATGTGTATGTTTCCACAGACCTGGGACTGAAAAATAAACTATTATCCAATAAGGCAGTGCGCCATTAGCGCTTATCGTAATAACACACTAAAGCAACAAACAGCTGAACCGCAGAGAACGCGGTCCACCCCACGGATCTATGGACAGGGTACCAGTGCTCACAGCCAGCAAATTCCTGAAAAGTATATGTTCGTGAACACAGGACAATTTCCCTTCCGTTGCGCTAGACTGACATGTAAGACGTTAAAAAAAACACCAAAAGCCATTTCATCATTAACCGGGATTTCAACTACAGAAGGAGCTATTACATCACAATTACAAGTGTTACCTGGCAACCAGCAAGAGAGATGAGATCAAAAGCACTGGAGCTAAAACTAAGGCTCCTATTTAAAGAATTCAAAGGGCTCTTAAAGTATTTAACAGGTAACCCATGATCTTACCGCTCTGCATATTACACTAATGCTCCCAAGCCCTCCAAATATCCGCGCAGAAGAAGTTTCATTTGCTCCCAGTTGCCTCTGCATCAATCCTTCAGGAACCCTATCATCCTCAGTACATTTATACTTGGTCATTTAGCCAAATGCAGTGACCGACAATTATCGCCCTTTAATACAGTTGGGCAGTCTTCAGAGGTAACAGATTTGCGACCCTTACGCACCTCTCTACCTGCCTCTCCAAGCTTCGACCAACCCCCCCCCCGCTCGGCCGCGTCCGGATCGCCGGTCACAAGTCTCAAAGGTGCGGCGACGCCGAGGGAGCGCCATCCGAGACGGAGAGCGATATGGTATCGGAGGAAAATCTCGGAATACGCGCGTGAAAACTTAAGCAAGTTTTAATGAAATAAGAAAGTCCGAGAGAAGCAATTACACATCTAATCAGAGCTTTCTGCATGAAAGCGCCTGTCCCTTATCTCACTCCCATTTGCATCATAACACGTGCGATATTAATTCCCGACTTTACTGCTTATTGGGGGAGCCGAGTATGAAAAGCCATTAGGGCGGCAAATGGGAAAGCAATTTGCTGTCAGACAGATTTGGCTCTATTAAATAGAAAAACCTTGTTAACCATTTGGAATTAGTGCCATTGGACAAAAGACTTTCAGCTGCACTCTACTAAAATCGGTAATTACTCTTCATGCCTCTCTCTCACTCTCCTGCTCGTTACCGCAGCGGGACAGGAACAGCAGGACATAGGTGCTACTGGGGGGGAGGGGTGGAGATCGGGATAATTAAAGGAGATTCATTAAATATGTCCTATATGCAAACCACACGGGAACCAGAGGACAAGTGGACATGATCCCCCAGGGGTGTAGACGATCACACCACTCCTTCGGTGCCTTGGACAGGGTTTGCTAAAGTCCTGCTCACTCGATCCAGTCTGTGGGAGTCTTGATCTGATCTCTTGCCCTGAGTGAAACCATCACCTCTTCCTGAGGAGTGAAACTGCCACGCGCACAAACACACACACGTGCGTCACGCTCAGCATCCACGCATCACTCTGTCCTCTCCATGGCCCCTGTCTGCCATTACGGGCCTGTTAGGCGGACACCGTGAGAATTAATGAACAGCTTCCTGTTGTGTGGCTGAGGTGTGACAGATGGCATCCTTGGGCTTGGCTGGGGGTTAATTGGCGGAAGGCACATCGGCAGAAAGACCTCCAGCCCACTCACAACACCGCTGGCCCACTCCCAATTTGGGACGGGCTCGGTTTCTAAATTAAACCCCGCAGAAAGTGATGGAGTCTGTCCCAACCTGGCCTTTATAGAGAGACATCAGGACGTATATATCCTACATCCATCGGTGGATCTACAGGCAGGTGAGGTCTTTCTTGAAATGAGAGGGAGAGATTAAACGCAGACCTGAGTTTGACATAATCACCGGCAAATGAAGGGTACGACGGGGAAGCCATCGCTCACCTTTATTAATGAAGGAACGAACGCAAGCACTCGACCTCCGTTTCAAACAAACGAACATGAACATGAAGAGGTGCCAGAGGTGTCCCCGGTAAGCCAGATGGGCATTTTTAATACAAGATCTTTAAATGGAGCAGAGAGCAGGAACACACTGGTGACACAGCAGGGTAACAGCCTCGGCACACCCCATGAGTGACCAGCAGGAGGGGACCAAGAGCAAGCCCACAAGGCAGACGCGCTCCGACGCTGGGGGAGGAAAGGTCGGGGAGGGGAAGGCAGCTCCGAGCACCACCCCCCCTCCCCCTTTTTCTTTCCCGACCTGGTCTCATTAACACACACCCCTGACATCATTAAGGTGTTTTCAGGAAAATTAATTGAAAGACAGATTAAAAATAAATTAAGAGCAATGCGTTTGTGAATGCGTGTGCGTGCTTCATAAATCATCCTGAGGAGCCGGTAGCCGACTCCCATAATTAACTACACACTATTTATTTTCTCCTGACGGTAGAAATTAGAATTCAGACACACAGATTACATTAGGGGTGCGCGTCGGGGGGGGGGTATGCAGGGGGCTGTGTGGAATAATTTAAAGATACATGTCAGGCTAGAGCAGGGGGCACCAGGCAGGGAAAAGCCCAGGATGAGATTTCATTGTGTGTTTGTTCATAAACATGCAGCGGTAACTAAAACATGTGTGAGGAAAACAGTGTATATTTACACACACAGTAGCAGTCAAAAGTCATTTTCTCTGCTTTAGGACAGAGACCCTAAACACATGTATATGTATGCATTATCTGCTGGCCACTGTGCAGGACATTTCCATAGCAGTCGTGACAAATAGGAAGTGAAGCCCACTAACTCCAATTCACCATATTTATAAGATGGGAATCAGGCTGCTCCCAGGCCGGTGAGGAGGTGCAGCCCCCTTGGGCTTCAGCACCCCCCACCCAAACCCAAACCTCCACTCGGCCCCATCTGCCTAGCAGACCTACAGATGTCACTCCAAGCTACATAATGCTATTCTCTCTTTGATGTTTCCGTAAAAATGCACCCGTTAATAAAATATACTCATTAAAAAAATGTCACCCAGCTACCAAGAAGGGGAAATAAATGGCTGCGGTTTTAGAAATAAATTATCGTACAAGGAAACAAAGTAAAGCATAAACATCTTATAAGAACTGCGATTATCTGGCAATGAGTAATAATGCAGAATTTTACTGCCGGAGGAACACTTAATCTAACACAAACATAATGTCATGCAAAGCATACATGAAAAAAAATGCGAAATGGACATTTTAGACGGCAGCAAAGAGGCAAAGGACAAAGCCCACTGCATTACGTCTCCCGACAGATGGAGGTGGAGGACCAACGGACAGCAAACACTACCAATGCTACAACATGCAGCCACAAAACACGGAAACAAACCGCACATTCAGAAAGAATAAATCACCAAAGGGAAAGTCTGTGAAATCAGAGCTTTCGGTGAAAGGGAGGACATATTCCCAAAATACAGAAATGCGCAGTGATAATACGGCAGCTGTAAGTCAACGGGACACGATGCATCACCACATGACCTATCATAACCAAGAGCACCAGAACTGGAATTAGCTGTAATGTCTTTGCAATAAGGTAACTCTAAGGCCTCTACAGTTTATTGTTATATTGGTGTTTTTTGTTGTTATCCTTAAAAAGTAGAGGCTGTTTCATACTGTATTAGGTCTTACAACCTTTGTCTGTAGAGAAGAGAGATCTAAGTCTGCTTTGGGTAGATTTGTGAGACTGTTTACGAAAAGAGGGCTACTAGATAATGTTTATTCACTAGAAAACTTCTCATCGGAACGTGCGTATTTTTAAAAGAGAAAACCACACATTTTACCGTGCCGCATATGAGCTTCGTGCCTCCAGCCTCACACTTCTGGTGGATTTGTGATCAAACACAGATTCACATTCCCAGATCTGAGAGCTCTGGATGGCTATGCAGGCTTATAATAAGCAGAGGAAATGCGACCGATCGCAGAGCGCTCTTCCTTTGTCACAGACGGACCTCCGATATTTACAATGTGGTTAAGAAAGGAGTGGAATCATCCCTGGTGACGGAGGGAATGAATACATAAGAGGTCATGCAGCTGTCCGGGCAGTGAGCAAGAGAGGCTCCATTTTGATGCTTATTCTAGCTTGGCAGCACCTGGAAGAGCAAAATTATTCAGAACACAAAGGATCTCCAAGCGTTTGCCAGCTGCTGTAATCAACACTGGCTTCCCCCAGTGCAAAGCAAGCGCGGTCTCTGCTGTACACATCTGACTGAGCAAAACTGAGGGATCGGAGTATCACCAGCACTCTGTGGCTCTCCAGGATGGGATCACCGGCAGGGGTCCACCATTCGCCCGTCCCTGGGACGCGTCTGCATCACGGACGATTCGGTCGGGTTCAAACACACTGAATCGCCGGGTTCCCCCCCGACCCGTGATCTGCTGTTCCGTAAAATGAGAAACCCCTGATATTAAACGCTCCACCTGAGCCTTCCACGCATTGAAACACCTGGCAAGCTGGGGGGTGGGGTGGGGGGACAAAACGTGGGATGCGGCTGCTCTGACGGTGCGTTTCGGCGGGGTATGGGCTGCAGAGAGGACGCTGTTCCATTAGGGGGCGCCCTGGTGATCTGCGACAAGGCACATGTGTTACACTGGGAATCCAAGATGCTTTTATTGTCATTCTGAGTATATTTACGACATCAGGAGAAGGTATGGTCCTTCCTTCACCTCTGGCCACCTCTGAGTTAGTCACAGATGAGCTGAAAAGCAAGTCATTGCTTTCCTCAAGCAAAAAGCTAAGCCTGAACCACCATTTAAAAGCATCAGTGTGATCTGATATGGGCCAAGGCTCGAAGCCACTGCAGTGCACAGACAGAGACCACCAGCAGTGCTGCCGCAGTCCCACGCGTTGCCATTAGGGGTCTCTCTTTCACTGTGCATGCTATGCTGCCCTCTCACACACCCACTAGGGCCTCTCCCACCACCACATAATATATTACTCCATCATTTGAAAATGGCAGTTTTTTGAAAATTCACCTTGATTATCAGACATTAAAAGTGACTTATCCAGCGCGAGTGTCTGGCTGGGGGGGGGGGGGGGGAGCGCAGACAGCCGAACAATGCGGTCCACCATGGTATTAGCGCCTCGCCAGGGTGCGTGGGGAGGGACGGGGGGGGACCCTTTGTTCTCTCCCACATCCAATTATTTCTAACGTGTGCCTCCTTTCACAACAACAAGAGCGAATTTCATTTTAATGCACCTATTCTCAAACAGAAACCATGGGTTAAAAATGAAACGGGGGGCCACGTCAAACAGACCCCACCCTCCACACAAGACACACGCTTAATCATAATCGTAATCATAACGATGAAAATGCACATACATTTAAAAACACTAGAAGAAAACAGAAAACACATTTAATCACACAGGCAAACATTGACCAGCACAGAAAGCTTCAGAGATTCCCTCATAACATCTTTACATGCTAATATATATCTGCAAAATGCCCAGTAGCTCTGTGGCCAAGTATTTTTCTAATTGGATGAGTGCTTTATTTGGTGTCAGAAACAGAGTGTTAAAAAAACAGCTGTAGAAACAGCCCAGTTCCCAGAAGGCCGTGCAGCAGAGATGGCCTCTTATTAAACGCGCGCCGTGCCTGTGATATAAGACCCAGCTCTAACCTTTCATCTTCACCAAAACACAGCCGGCAGGCAGAGTGCACTGCACTTCACAGGAAAATGAGGGAATCGGAATAAACAACATAAAAACGGCGGAGATTTGGGCTGATATTAATGGCGCTCGCCGCACGCTGCTCTGTAGTGACAACCTCTTCTGGTTGGTACGGATCCCCCCCCCAACGCCCCCAGCATTAAAGAATCTGTTGTTCATGCCACCACCAGTGGATGAGGAGATATAATGACAAGCGGGGAGTTTACCATAACATAACGCGTTTGTAAACTTGCAAATACATACTCAGTTTCAATAAAAAAGACCTCCAGAAGCATAATGCATAACGCCAATTCCTATGCGGGACTCAAACTGGAGTGAAGCTGTTTTGATAGCGGTGACTGAATTAGGGCAGAGGGCTGCCCACAACCTTCCCTCACTGCCCCCCTGCTAATCAAATGTTTTATTGGCAATTGCTGGCCAATCTGACCTCCAGCTGCCCCCCCTCACCCCCACCATATCCAATGTAGCCGTCTGCAGGGCAGGACTGGTTTCCCCGGGACAGTTTCCCTGAAGAATCTGTGTGTGGACACCCACGGTGATCTGTAAAGAGTGCATGGCTTGGTGCTGGACAAACCAACAGACGGACATTGAGGTGTTTCTCTAAATGAAAAAGAAATACATGTAATTGATAAGACCCAGGAATGAGATACAAGAACTCCACAGAAGTCTCCCAGGAAGGTGAAAATGCCAACATAACCCATAAATGAAGAGCCTGAGTGGTGTCGGGCTGTAAAGAGGGGGTTAGGGTGAACAGGTGAAACGCAATCGTGGTTGGGAAGCAGAGCCTGCCGCAGGTCAGAGGTACCAGCTAAACAGAGCTTATGGAAGAGGCACGGAGGCCAAGCTCAATACCACTGTTCAGTGGAACCGTTTCTTCAGAGACCCATGAGCATCAGAGATCTGTAAACCTGAGAGATCCACATACATCAGAGATCTGTAAACCTGAGAGATCCACATACGTCAGAGATCTGTAAACCTGAGGGATCCACATACATCAGAGATCTGTAAACCTGAGGGATCCACATACATCAGAGATCTGTAAACCTGAGAGATCCACATACATCAGAGATCTGTAAACCTGAGAGATCCACATACATCAGAGAACCTGAGAGATCCACATACATCAGAGATCTGTAAACCTGAGGGATCCACATACTGTACATCAGAGATCTTTAAACCTGAGAGATCCACATACATCAGAGATCTGTAAACCTTAAAAATCCCCATGCCACAGAGACCTGTAGGCACCAGAGATCTATGAATACCAGAGGCCCATATATCCCAAAGATCTGTAAACCTTAGTTCCACGCAGAGTTGGATAATTCAGGTCCAGAGAGTAAAGGTCCAGGCCAGGATTTTGTTTTAACCAACCAGTTGAGTACTCTGTGACTCTTTATGCTCAACTGGTTGGTTTCAACAAAATCCCAGTCTGGACTTTTACTCTCTGGACCTGAATTCCCCAACTCTGGATCCACGTACCTCAGAGATCTGTAAGCACTACTGTATAGACCTATGAACCTCAGAGATCCACATATCTCAGATATCTGTACAGCTCAAAAATCCACATGCCTCAGAGATCTGTAAGTATCGGCGATCCACATGCCTTAGAGATCTTTAAGCACCAGAGATTTGTATGCTCCAGCTTATCAGACAACATTCTGTTCTAGACACACCACCTCCGGCCTCAATCAAGCTATTCCTGCATCAATATCCCCAAAACTTCTATTAAATCCTTTTCAAGAAAAACAGGAGAAAATCATCAGGAAAAAACAATCTCCCACCTAAGGCACTATATCTAAAGTAAAGTGATTTTATTGTGAAGTACTATACTGAAAACTTCAATAACACTTTCATTAGAAGAGCTTTTAATAGAAATTTCAGACCAAATGCAGTTGTTCAGAGAAAGCCTAAAGGTGTGCGAAGAACTGGCACCAAAGGCATCATTTTTGAAGTGCAAGCAACACTAGCTCATTTGTTTGGTGTGTAAGATTCTCATAAGCAGTGTCAATGAAATCAAGGAAACACGGCAACTTTAAAATGAACAGTAATGAATTTATATGTGAAAGGTGCTCGAGTGGAACTTGGGTTTTCAGGGTAGATCACTGGATTCTCAGAAAGACTACCACGTGAATGGTGGGTGGACAGGACAAGCAGATTGCGGATGTTACAAATCAACCACATGGCTACAAGAACAAAGGCGTTTCTCTGGATGAGTGTGGCTGAGCGATGCTGTGACAAGCGAGACCAGAGAGCTCGCCCCCCCACCGCCACAGCTTAATGAAACGTCCACCCCCGCCTGCTTTACACCCTCAGCATGTTGCAGGGCAGCAATCTGCACGTCATCAGGGATTAAACAATGGAAATGTGATTCCTCCACTTTTGAAGGGCAAAGCCCATAAGTTCCATGGAGCAAGTGAAGAGAAACACCCATATAAAAGTACACACCTGCATGAAAACACCCATACAGGTACAAAAACACCTGCCTACGCATGAGAAGATCCGCACAGGTACATGAACAACCTATATATGTAAACACTCATACAGGTACATAAACTACCTATATACTGTATATATAAACATCCATTCAGGTACATAAACTACCTACCTATGTAAATACCCACACTGGTACATAAACTACCTATATATGTAAACACCCGTACAGTTACATAAACTACCTACATACGTAAACACCTGTATTAGTACTTATCTACCTACATTTGCAAACACCCGTACAAGTACATAAACTACTTGCATATGTAAACACCTGTACATGAACATACACTACCTACATATGAAAACACCTGTACATGTACATAAACTACCTACATATGTAAACATATGTACAGGGTCATAAACATCGGAATGCATATGTAAACACCTATAGATGTACAAAAACACCTGCATACACATGTAAATACCCATACAGGTACAAAATACCTAAATACACATGCAAATATCCATACAGGTATTTAAACACCTGCATACATGTATTGACAGGCACAGTGGGATCAGTGAGTACAGTTCTGAAGAGCGTGCTGCTCACGCTCCCGGGCTGCTCACCTCAAGCGTGGCATCCTGTGCCCTGCCCTGGCATTCTGAGAGGCTACCTTGAACTTTTTCTAGTTCCTGCTGTAAGTCCAGGCACTTCTGTTCGGTCAGCCTGGCTTCTGTGCTGTGCTTCTCCTGGGCTGTGGCCTGCAGGGTGCATACCTCTCCTGTCAGCCTTTCCACCTGTGAAGCGGGGCAGTACAAGGTAAGGTGGGGCAGCAAGGGGTTCTGTCACCATGTGGGCAGGGTCTCTGGGTCACATAACTGATGCCTCTGATGTTTGTCTATCAGTATGTTACTTATATACCCAGGGCCAAATATATTAGTTACCATGACTCGTTAAAGCAAACAGCCAATCATGTGGCTGCAACGGAATACATACAGCCTGCAGACAGGAGGCTCAGTTCAGTTCAAAGTCAAAGTGAACTTTATTGTCATCTCAGCTATATACATGTATACAGTGAGACGAGATGACGTGGCTCCTGTTCTTACAAGGTACAAATAGGCACAGTTGAAAAGACTTTTCATAGAAAGTCTAATTTGAGTTGTCAATACTGCAGCTTAAAAACATGTTAAAGAGCCTGGAGCATGTGACACTGGGCCAAGACATCAGCACCACAGTACCACTGTGTGTGATGGTGATGATACTAGCCTCAGCACAGCCTGGACACAGCAGCGCTTGGGGACATGGTGGCTCCAACATGATGAGGTTTGGTAATCCGGAGGCCACTCGTCTGGTGAGGTTAGGTGATAGGTCTCTTGTGTGGTGTGGAGACCTTCTGCATGGTGAGGTTTGGTGATGTACAGACCTCTTGTGCGATGTGGATACCTTCTGCCCAGTGAGGTTTGGTGATATACGGGCCTCTTGTGTGATGTGGAGACCTTCTGCCCAGTGAGGTTTGGTGATGTACAGGCTTCCTGTGTAGTGTAGAAACCTTCGGCATGGTGAGGTTTGGTGATCTACAGGCTTCTTGTGTGATGTGGAGACCTTCTGCCCAATGAGGTTTGGAGATGTACAGACCTCTTGTGTGATATGGAGACCTTCTGCCCACTGAGGTTTGGTGATGTAGTGCAGTGTTTCCCAACCATTTTCTCTGGCATGACACACTTTTCATAAGGTAATTATTCTAGGGCACACCAGTGATTAACACATACTACTAACCGACTCTAACCAATAATGTGTATCTTGTTCTTCTTTACCTGTTGGTTCACGATAGAGTTTGTTGTGTAAAATTTTCCTTTTCAAAAATTTGTCTCTAATCTTGTCTTTTCACTACTGGGCAGTTTATATATATATATATATATATATATAATGAGGTGCCTATAATGAGGTGTGTGTGTGTGTGTGTGTGTGTGTGTGTGTGTGTGCTC
>JAODLD010000021.1:1768610-1780663 GCA_026781065.1 Mormyrops boulengeri
GAAGCTGAGCAGTATGTCTCTGACAGAGGGGATAACATGACTTCTGACTGAAGCTGAGCAGTATGTCTCTGATAGAGGGGATAACACTACTTCTGACTGAAGCTGAGCAGCATGTCTCTGATAAAGGGGGCAATACTACCTTTGACTTTAGCTGAGCAGTATGCCTCTGATAGAGGGGATAATACTACCTCTGACAGAAGTCGCTTGTCTCTCACAGCAGAGGGTTGGGTGGGGGTTGGGCTCAAGTGTGTCCCATCTGCATTCACCTGAAACATAAGGAGCAGAGGAGAGAAAGATCTAACAAAGCAGAGAGAATAAGGACAGTTTTTTTAGGAAAGGTAAGAGTTAACAGACTGGAACAAAATGTGGACAGGCAGACCATGTTTCTGCTGATATGGTTCAGTCCACATGAAAGGCGTGAGAGAGTTTAGTTGTAGAAGCTGGAATGCTACCCAAGTGAACCCCCAACACCCACTTAAAATCTACAAACACACTCAATAATTTGCTCCCATATGACAGACAGGGACACCATTCTTCCACCCAAGTCATTTATTTATATTAAATCATATAACAAAATATATTATAAGCCCAATATCAATCCCCAGGTACTGCATAGTTTTAAAATTATTAAACAGTGAAAATAAGATAAAAAAAATCTATTTTAGCACCAGAATTGTCCCCAAAAACTATGCTATGATACTCGGATTAAAAATAAACTATAAAGCTTTGGTATTCAGGTGTTCATCTCCAGTGTTGATTTCATTTGAAAAAGGAGATATTGGGAGGCAGAAGATGGATAATCAAAGAGCAGCAAACAGAGATGAGACGGCCGATTCCTGCAGCCCCGAGCAGCGCTACATCAGAAGGACACCTTTATTATTTGGACTTTTCATGTCACTCGCCTCTAAATCCCTAGCAACCACCATAGCAACACCCTCCCACATCAACGTGAAATGCATGGCAAGTTGCTTCCAGAAACCGGCGGGCTGCAGACAAAAGCATCATCCCTCGGAGAGCGGAATGGAGCTGCTTCAGAGAAATGGGGGAGCGAAGAAGGAACAAAGGCTCTTATCAATAATCATAATCATGCTCCATGTGCCTGCCACTGTACGATGTCCCCGAATGAGAAAACCTACTGCTGGAGAATATGCCATGTTCGCTTTGGTGTCGTCAGAAGGTGTGTGTTAGTTTCTGCTGGACTGCTCTGACTGGTGCAAACTCGACTCCCTGTCTCAGCTGAATGCAAAGCCGGCCCTTGATGTGGCCTCCATCCAAGTCCCACCATCCAAACTCCAGATTTCCAAATTTTGCTCGGAGGGGATGGGCATGATTACGACAAATGTGGCCGTTCTGTTTATCACATCATAGGTGCATCCAGTTCTGCTGGACTGATTTTATGTGCTGCATAAAAGCTCACAGGCTTAAGACAGAGCAAAGCACTGTCTGTTTTGGCACCCGGTTGACCATCAACACCACAACACTTTGTGTATACAGAGCACTGACTTTAACTTCCGTGTTTCTATCTACGTTTACATTTCACTTGCACTTTTGTACATATATATTTCCTATTACACTAACAGGAGCCCGGGTCTCATTGTGCAATATCCTGGAGTGCAACATCTCAGCTGCTATTTAGATTACAACAATATACATTCTATTCTATTTATATACATAACCACACAATTATTTTTGCACATTTCATATCTGAATAATAAATTCTTTTGAGTAGTTTAAATTAGGTTAATTTGTGGCTTTATTATTTTTCTATTTTTAACTGATATTTGTTCTGTGAAGGCACAGTAAAGATTGCTACTCAGTTTCGTTATAATCCGTGCAATGACAATAAAAGAATCTTGAATAGTATGCCAGACTGTTTCAGGTCTTTCCAAAGCAGGCAGAGGGGAGGACATTGCACTCCTCTCTCAGGACCCCTACCAGGCATGCAAAGCCTCCACTAGCCTTGAAGCCATCATGCCAGATATGAAGAGCAACTCCATGGATGTCTGCGTGTGCTTAGCTCTGATAGAGTTACAGAAGTAAATGTGGCAGCCTCTTGAAACCGGAAAAAAACAGGAGGTTCTGGGCAATATCACCATCTGTACTGGGCAGCATTGGGAAATGGTGCTATTGGTCAGGAGAGTAGAAGAAAATAGAGTGTTACTTTATTAATGCTGAAACAAACTGCAGGTTTACGCACAGTTACACAGTAAAAAGACATTTAGACATTAATAGACATTAACATTAAATAATACACTAAAAGCAGTAGCAGTGCAAAGAATGTCAAGGAAAATATTGAATGGAATTCCATAGTAATAGTTATGTGGGTATTGCAGAGTGGGTACTGCACAGCGAACAAATGTTCTGTGAAAGAGTCTAAGCCGATCTGGTCCATTCAGATGGTTGGTTGTCCTTCCCTGCCATTGGGTGACTCATTGTACAGATCCAAAGCCTTCCTCACATGTTGGTTAGTAAGGAGAAACGGACATCTAAGACCATCTGTCAAGATCCTCAGAGTGGGCGGTGCTTAATCAAGGTGGCCAGTTGGACAGCAGTGCAGCCGGGGTCAGGTGGTAGAAGTGCAGACCATAGCATCATCACACCCACTTTTATTCAACACAAGCCATAAATTAATTGCATAGGTAATATGAGAGACTGATCAGGCAAAAGGAAAAGCGTGGGACACTCTCTACGAAGCAGGAAACAAAAAGGTTTAATGTGCTGTTAAAAACAACGCAACTCTGATACCGTGCCGGCAAGGAAAGCGATGCACGCATTCATCACAAATATCCGTTGCGCATGATGTATTGCGATATAAAGCATCCCTCCTTTAACAAACACCTTTCATTCCGTACGTAAAAATAAATCTCCATCGTAGCTGCCCGACGAGACCGTCGACTCAATTAATAGTATGTAGGCGCTGAGTGCCGTCAAGATAAATAGCTTGGCAGATTAAAACAAAATTTCAAAACGCGCTGGGCCAATCTCGTTCGGCTGACTGCGCTGTGAGGATTTACGGCTGTGGGGAGCGATCAGATACTGTAAGCGGGGTGAGTTGGTGAGCAAATTAATAAGAGAGATACAAACGGGGATCACGAGCACGGAATTAGTTCCTGCGACAACACGGCCTATGTCCCAGGGATAGAAGACAGAATCCCTGTTCACTATTATAACATTACAAAAATCCAAATACTTATACAGAAAACAATGCAGGAACAGAGCAAAGTTTAACAGTAGTGCAATGCCTCAATGCCTTTTCCATAAAATATTATTTCAAAATAATATTTTAACCACACACTCCACAGCCCCATGGAATTTGTTCTGTGACCCACTTTTGGGGCATGACCCACCAGTTGAGAAACAGTGACATACAGTATACACCAGTATATGCTTTCATACAAAATACACGCAGCATACACAGACATGCATACATATGTATTTACACATATGACCCCCACAGACCAGGCAAGGCTATGAATGAAACAGTGGGTTACGTTTCTTCACAGCCGGTTTACTGTTATGTGCCGATAAACCAGCACCTATGTTCAAGATTACTTTAAGCAACTAGACGTAACCTTTGACTTGAGTAAGAGGTAGACCTTCACCACTATGAGCAGTCCCTCAGGTTCAACACAGCTGCAGTTCAAAGGACAAGAGGCCTTGCATGCTGGCAGAAACAGCTACGTTTACGATTAAGAATGCACATGATAAGCATCTCGACGAGTGCCCCCTACTGGTGCTACTGTTTTAAACAGAAAACGTAAAAAAAATCATTGCTTGAGTCAGAGCTAAGTTATGTCCGAGTTAAATCGCACGGCCGTCTTTGTACGTCTTTTGGAAGAGATAAATGCACGTGAATGAGGAACAGGTCAAGCTACAAAAATAGCTATTCCCCACCATCACGTTGCCATTAAACTCAAGACGCGCATCACAATTTTTCCATTTTAAAAGAAAAAGAAAAGGGGGGGAAAAAACGCCCCGCCTTTCTTATCGAGTGACGATCGCTTGAGTGGAATCAGTCGTGTTCGGCTCAGCTTTGCCGCCTCCAAATCCAATTTCTGCCATGTCATTTCAGCGCGCATGCAGAGGGGCCAGCATTCCTGATTATCTCGCTCTCTCCGGTGCTCTCCGCCGCCGCTCGCCCCAATGTATTAAATTAAATGGGGTGTCCGCTGAGTGCACTTCACATGTCACTGGCTGTTAGATAAATGCCCCCACCAGCTCCACCCCGCCTTGCCTCCCCACGTTTGTAATTTAGGAACCCTCAGTCCGAACCTACGTGACCACACCCGTCAGCAAACAGGGGCAATACCGCTCTTCCCGTGACCGGCCAGTGCCTCCTTCCCCCAGGACAGAGGATCTCTGAATCACCCACCATCTTTCTACACGACACATGCATTCACAACTAACGAAAAAAAACCTAGATGTGTTTTGTCAATATCACAGTGCTTTTTCTGTGAATACTGCACCTGCACCAGACACTGGTTTACACGGGCCTTAAAACTGCCCGTGAGTATTTTTTTAAAAACCGCAGCTAGCATAGCGCCAGCCCAGCACTTACTGCAGAATATCTCATCTCTGTCTGTAAAGTGAAACAAATGCTTTTAACTGCAAAACAGAGCAAAATCCTTCCAGGCCGTGATGAATCATAGATGAGCGTGTGTGAATCCGCAGCATCAGGCTCACCCCGCCCTCATGCACACGCGGGCCGGCAGGTTGTCCGCACACGTGTTCCTCATTAAATATTCATGCATACATAATTACGCGGCCCGCGGCGCACTCATCAGCCCGCTCGTGTGTGTGAGATCCGCGTGAGCCACCCCCCGTTTCCGCACCCGCAGCTTTAATTGCTTACGGCATCCTTCCTCCTCGCTGGGCTCCCGCTCCTGCCCGCATCCTCGTCACGCGCTTTACCGCAGTGCCGCTCCGGTATTTAAATTCCACTTCGACATTCAATCTCTCGCTCCTTCCTGAAGGACCTTCTGCCGCGTTCTCCATCTCCACGATGTTCTCGCTAAAATTCTCAGCCCGAATTTATACGTTTTAGCTTATTTGGTAACACGTTGAGGGGACACAAACACTTAGTAGTGACTCAGTTACTAATGAAATATAAATTATGAACAAATACAGTTTCTACTTAAAATGAAAGATGTGTTATGATTAATGACGAACAAATATTAGATCAGTATGTCTTGTGTTACTCATTACTTGTTTCTTCAGTAGTTCACTTTTACAGAATTAACAGATATAGTAGCTGCTTAGGATAAATGATGTCACAATTAATTAATGATGAATAAACATGAGATCAGTATTTTACGTGTTATTCATTATTTGTTCCTGCAGTACTTCCTTCATTGGTTCCTGAAGTAGTTCACCAAGGTTTACAGAATTAAATATAGTACTTGCTTGAGATAAAAGATGTGTGACAATTCATTGATGATGAAAAAACATGAGATCGGTTTGTCACTAACACTTAGTTTGTGGTTAATACATAAGTAATAGCATAATACTACATTATCTCTGCCCCCAAGTATAATGTCACTGCTTATTTTAGTTCACAATTAACAGACTCACATCTCAAAAGGAGCTACAGCTGTAGTAACTGTGAAAAAAACAAGTTCTAGTGGATCAATGTGACACCTATACCAGGAAATATACGTAATATAAATTATTTAATCACAGTGACCCTGTGCTGGATCAGCAGTGTGGAAGATGGATGGATGGATAAATTATTTACCATTCAGCAAGTCGATGTGAATTAAAACAAAAATAAACAGCCTGAATTATTTCTAGGGATAATTATTTGCTAGACGCAGCAAAGCTGCCGCAGAACGACGAAGAAATATGACCTGTCTGCCAAACCCACCTCAGATGCATTTTATGAACTGATATCTGAATGCGATCAGATGTTGGCCACCTGGGGACCTTCACAAGCGACGGGCTACTTTCTTAAGACTCTGAGATGGCAGCACAGACCTACCCGGCTGAGTGAGGCCAACATTCCCGTATTTTTCTCCTGCCTTGGGGCCCTTCTGTAAAACCCAAGGCTTCATAGCACATGCCAATACCCACCATTGCCCAACTGCTGGAAGAAGAAATCCATAACGATACCAATTAAGCATTTCTCAGTTAAAAACAAAATGAGACAGTTTCATTGATTAAGCACTGGAACACAAGCTAAGTGAACATGCATACTAATGAACACAACAGTCCTTCTTTTACCATTAAAGGAATATCTGGCTTGGTGTCATTAACAGACAGCTAATCACCTGTGGTTTTCAATTTGCAACACCTACGAGATGCAGACCATCCAAACCACCCTGTGAAACTCCTGAAAAACTTTTCACAACGAAAGCTTGCTTCTGGAAAACCCGGATGAGACAGCGGCACAGAGAATCAGCTGCATGTAAGAACAGTTTGTACGAAGGGGCCTTTCTCACATTTCCAGTCAAGTCAAGTGGGCTTTACTGTCATACCATCCATAAACAGGTATACAGTGGCCCAAAATAATGCTCCCCCAGGACCACGGTGCAACATTTCACAATACTTAAAAGTGCAAAAAGCAGGACACAAGGGTTTATAGATATGCAATGTGAAGGTATGAAAAAAAGGAGAGCAGCAATGAAATGGGGTAGAACAAATATATTGACTAACAATGAACAGATAAATAATAATGATAATGATAATAATAATGAGTTTAAATGCCCAGTGCCAGTCTGAGGGGTGAGTAACCTCAGGAATGGGTAGGGGGTAAGGTGGGCAGCAAGTTATGCGCTCAGAAGAGAGACTCTTTCACCAAGTCCACAGAGACTGTGCAAATGGTGCACATGGGCCGAGCTCCACACAGACATCGCAAGGTATAAAGCAGACTGCACACGAAATACAGCAAAAAAAACACACACACACACAGGGGGAGGCTGGCCTGTGCAACGGGGACTCTGTCAGTGGTGTCAGTGATCGCAAAAGGTCTCTTTCCATGGCAAAAAGGTTACTGAGAGCAGGAACCTCACACTGAGCTATTTGTTTAAGCTTTAGGTTGAATGATATTTACAACCCAGCTATGGATTTACTATAGAAGGGGGGGCTGCCTTTTTAAACTCCATTGCCTTTTAAAACTGACTTTAACACTTAAAGCGTACCTGAAAGTGATGGTGTACCGAGGGCATTGCCCAGCACTCAGTTTAAACAACTCGCAGGACCAGCGCGCAATAAACCAGTGAAGCTGAACCGAGTTCTGCTGGTTGAAATGGTAATGCAGCTGGGATGCTGCCGAATTTAATGCTATAGAATAACCTCCCACTTCCCAGGATTAATAACAATAATAATAATGATTTAAACAGCACTGATTAGACATTTAAGTAAATTTACTGTCATACGTCTAAAGTTCTACGCTGGATGTTATAGGAATTCTGCCGTATTCCCATTGATGGTTACAGATTACATTAGGTTTTCACCTTTGTAAGGTACTGAAGTTCCAGGGGATTCTAATGGCAGGATAAAGGGATTAGGACCCAGATGCAGGAATGTAAAATTCACTGGCACATCCAATCACATGTGTACGATAGGCATTGATTGGCGTAAATTGCAGAGTGCACCGTGTGCTTGATCACAGCGTTAATTTAAACCTATACTTTGATAAAGGGTCGCGACTGAGCTGGCATGGTAAAAATGGGGTCGCCGACAACCACTGATGTAGGTCACCCTCTATGCACATTTAGTCCAGGGAGATCCATTCCGGAAGATTCCTTGTAATAGAAAGTACTGCATGTTTGAACACCATATACAGTACCAGTCAAAATCTAGACACACCTACTGAAAATCAAGTTATTCAACAAGATGAAAACCCTAAGTAGACCTCAAGGTTATGTATTAAGTAAGTATCTTACGAACAAGGAAAGAGATGGAGTGCTCTGACAGTTGAACTGGCCCCCACAATCCCTTGACCTAAACCCTACAGAGCTGGTTTGGCATGAGTTGGATCGAAGAGTAAGAGCAAGGTAGCCAGCTTGTGCCTAGAACCTGAGAAAGTCCTTCAGGCCTGTTTGGAAGAAGCATTCCAGGTGGCTACATCTGGAAACTGGTTGAAGAAACTGCAAGTGTCTGCAATGCTGTCATTGAAGCAAAACAGGGCTATTTTGAAGAGTCTGAAATTTGAGAAAACCCTGAGATGCTTCTCTCGGCCATTGCAATGTTTGGTGCATATTACTTCATTGCTTGCTATAAGGTCACTAACATAGCTAAAACAGAGACAAACGTATTAAAAGCAGGTGTGTCCAGACTTTTGACTGGTTCTGTAACGGCAATAAATGAATGTAGGTTCAACAGTGGTATCCTTAAAAAAAAAACAGTCATGTGAAACGGCTGCCGTTTCACTACAGAGACACTCAACATCACAGTGCTGAGAATGAGAGGGCGCTCCATTCCGAAACGTGACTCTGAGAGACGTTCCTCAGAGTGGAGGCATCCAGGGAGACACATCTGTGCCCACAGAGAGTAACTGGCAGTCTTAAAGGCTCAAGCACAGTGTTTCCTGCCTTAATACTGCTTGCGCATTACCTTCCAAAGAAAGTACACCTGAGGGCATATCAGCATGGATACGCAGAAGGCGAGACGGGATTCGGAGCTGCAACCGACATTCCGTGCCTCTCAAAAGGCACCGCGTCTGAATTCCCCACCCACAGCAGAGCCGCCGGTCCGCAGCCAACCAGTCATCCGAGACACCCCATCAGCCGCTGCCTGTCACTGGACCTTCATTAGTCATTCAGAGGGAAAAAAAAAATCACACTCACAATGGCTAAAGGGGAACTGAAGTTCGAAAAGGCATCCAATCAAACGGTACTACATCCGCTGCACTCAAGTCTGAGCCTCACCCTGTGGCAGACCCACCATGACGAGAGAGCCCCAGTGCGGGCCGTGAGCCCCAGTGCGGGCCGTGAGCCCAGCGGTACCGGCAGCTCAGGCAACCGAGCCGGAGCGGAGTAAGATGGGACGATGCAGAAATTCATCCCATGGCGAGTCTACTGGGCGTGTTGCAGTCCTCACTATTCATCTTACTATAGAGCCTGGGGTTTTTACAGGGCAGTGACTGGGATTAACATTTCTTCACACAAAACTTAGATATTCACCACTAATAGGTCAATATATAAATAAGCAGGGATGCACAACAGGCACGAAAGTACACATTCACCTTTAACAGCAATACGTGGGCCAATTGATTGTTGTAACAGCGCAAATGTGTATGTATTTTATGTGCATTTATGCTACTGTGACAAGAAATTATTCTAAATTATTCATCGTAACCTTTATATGCTAATTCATACTTCATTTGCGGTATGAAGGTTAAAATGCACGGCAATTTCTTGTCATAGCGGTGCAAATGCACATAATGTACATACGCGTTTATGCGGTCACAAAAATCGATTGCCGCACTTATCGGTTTTAACAGGAAAGGTGTAGCAGTAAGTAAGGATGCAAAAATTCAAAGACTGTGCATTCAGGCAAGCGTTTTCAGGCTTTCTTCAACACAGACCAGAGCTACGGACCCCCTACCCCAAAGGTGTGATTTTATAAATAAATAAGAACTAAGGAGTTGAGAGGGCTGCTTTAATACTGTTTCTCCGGGGGGAAGAGTCTGCCTTTGAATAATTATTCCCTCTGAGGAGGGGGCCTCCTTTGATATTTGTTGCCCCGGGGATGGTGCCGGTGGCTAATAACATGCATTATGTGGGGAGCATGAGAGAATCGGCAGCACATTTTGTTAGGTTTCACAGAACGGAACCCGGACTGAACACCCCTGCGCAGTGACGGCATACACTCATTTTATCTCACACTGTATTTAAGGAGTGACCGATGAAGCACTTAGCCTGACAGCTTTTCACTGCGTTTATAATCAGAGGATCTTTGAAATCATAAAGATGCCAAGGTAAATCGTTGGTGCTCCACACATTCAGATGGTATGGGACAAGGCCAAACTCAGGGCCGTCATCTTCTCAGTGGGTTTCCGCTTTCCAGACCAATACTCATTTATTCAAGACTACCTTTGATTTAGTACATAGTCACACACACTCTTAAACAATAAGAAATTGGTAACAATAAGCAAAATCTCTTAGAATGAGAGCAGACATCTCTGAAATCACAGCCATGCTACAAGATTTATGTTACACTCCATCAACTCAGATTTTTCTAACTCCATCTAAACACACAAAACCTACAGGTATGGGAGAGAACAAAAAAAGTTCATGAACTTTTTGACAGCCATGAGTTGTCTTGGGGATATGTAAACAAGAGGCTCATGGGAGTTTTAATAACACAAAAATGTTTTGAGGGCAGAATGAAAAATGATTGGTTTAGAGAGAAACCCAATCAGATCGTAGAGGAGGTGGGCTCAAGCAACTAGAGGAGGCGGGGCCAACCAATCAGATGTACAATCTGATTGTTATCGCACTGAACCAATCATTTTTCATTCTGCCCTCAAAACATTTTTGTGTAAGTAAAACTCCCATGAGCAAACAAGAGGCAGACTCTGCAGTATCAGACAGCCGTGGAGCCATGCTGAACTCACTAACTTGCTCTCTATACGTGCCAATGTCCTCTTTGTTACAAGTGATCGATAATAAGCCTGAACCACTTCAGGTCCATTTTCAGTGTTTACTGGACACAAACAGTGACAGTAACATTTACTGTTATGTCATCCAAGTAACAGTTCCTATATCAGCAATTCAGAAAGGGTGCTCCAGGAGAGGATCTAACACATGGCAAAGCGTCAGCAGATCAGACCGCAGAGGCCAGATAATCAAACCAGAAAGGCAGGAGGAAATAAAAGATCTGAGCGGGGGAGGTACACAATGAAAGGCAGAATCAGGGTGAAGGAAAGCAGACCAAAGATGCGGGAAATCATAGCACAAAGACAATGGGATTACCAGAGGAAGAGAGCATGAAAAGAAGAGAGGGTGTCAGATAAAAGATCAGGGAAATAAAGCCAAAGAGTTGGAGAATGAGACGAAAAGCCCAGACACCTGGTGCCCCCTACAAAACATCAGCGGTCCACTAACCTGGAGTCCAAGGTGGGGGAGACATTACCCCACCCACCCAGGAGGCAGCAGAATGTCGGCTTGTCCTACACCCCCCCCCCCGCCCCACCGTCTGCAAAGTTGGAAATTGCTTTTTCCAAGCATGTGCCTATAGTTCAGCCGTGCAATACCGCGAGACTCACATTATTGGACAGGGTGATCCCACACGCGTATCTGATTAAGAGGTACAGGTATCCATCGACTTACGTCCGCGTTATGTTCTGGAAATGAGGATGTAAGTCAATCTGGAGGCATCTCGATATGTATAGCAGAGAGGTCAAATATACTATATAACATAAGACACCATATCACACACATTTAACTGAATCTTCCACAGAAGCAGTGCTATCAGTTTGCTAACATCCACTATGTCTGCTTTGGACGTCTCTCTATAAATTAAGGCTCTTATGGGACCTCGGGTGTGAGTACGACTGGACATTACTCAACGGGATGCAAGTCGATGATTATCAGGCCTTCATTATGGCACTCGTGCAACACTACCAAGCGGCATCAGAGAATGTGAATGGGATTCCATACACAGCACAAGAATTTGCAAGAAATAATATTAATACATGCATGGTCATGTGGTAAGTGGAACACAGGCAGCTGAGTAGAGTTGTGTGACTCTTTCTGCACTGACAGACGCATCGAGCTGGAAATCAGAAGCAAGGTGTGGTCTGCACAAGAGTGTCACCATAAACCTGAGAAAGACAGAGACCTCTGACATGGAGCTGGTCAAGCAACACCTGTGCAGACTTCAGTGCGAGAGGCCCCCGGTGCGCTGCCCTCGGTCCACCACGCACTGAGATGTTTACAATCTCCCACAAGCCCCCAGGAGAGTTATGGGGGCAGGTGGCATAAGAGTGCAGCCCTTAACCCAGAACAGACCCTCCCCCCCCCCCCGGGGGGCGGGGGGGGGGGGGGGGGGGGGGGGGGGCGGGGGGGGGGGGGGGGGGGGGGGGGGGGGGGGGGGGGGGCGGGGGGGGG
>JAODLD010000021.1:1783952-1796688 GCA_026781065.1 Mormyrops boulengeri
TGCATTTTGAAAATGAGAATGTTGCAAAGATTTGGTTTTTCCTTCCTGAACAAGAATTTCTGTCCTTATTTCATAGGGGAAATTAACAAGCTGGAACAGCATGAACAGTCCAGCGGGTCGTATATGGCACATTTCATAACATGGACTGGGAAAGGGTTAATTTTACACCTGTTTTTGAGTTTGTATGACCATTTTAGCCAATGGACATTTTTTCCTATAATGATAAGGTGGTCTGGGTTCCCCAGGGTTAATGATAACATAATGCTGCATAGAGGACTGCGAGTACTGACGCACACAAGCAGGACTGTGGGGCACATAGAGTGGACCACGCTGTACATCTGTACTCACATCCTTGACCTTGCTCTCAAACCGGTGCAGCTCCTGCATTTGCCTGAGGTTCTCCTGGTCCTTCAGGAATAACTGGTGGTGCAGCTCTGTGATGGTGTCCTGCAGGGTCTGAATCTCAGCCTCGCGCTCATCCATCTAACACAGAGAAGAAGGAGGCATGGGCCTGAGACAGGCAAATACACAGCAATAACGTCAATACATGCATCTGAACGCGCAAAACGTGCTAGTCCAAGAAATTTACCAAAAACAATCGGTCAAAAAAAGGTGCAGATTCAATCAAACATCACAACAAGCAGAACATCCATCCATCTTCCAAAAGCGCTTATCCTGTACAGGGTTGTGGCAAATGAGGATAACATAAATCTCATCCATCCATCTTCCAAGCATGGGGACCTGGGGACCATTCCAGGCAGCATAAGGCTGGAACACACCCTGGACGGGATGCCAGGCCATCGCAGGGCACATACATATACACAGTCATGCACTACAGGGATTTCTGAGGCCCAAATTAGCCAAACTGTATATCTGGAATTTGGGAAGAGTCCAATCTGTCCAATCTGTTGTTACCCTGAGGATAACAACAGATCACTGAGGGAACAAACTCCACACACACAAAGCAGGGTAGGGATTCAAACCCACAACCACTCCACACACACAAAGCAGGGTAGGGATTCAAACCCACAACCACTCCACACACACAAAGCAGGGTAGGGATCCAACCCACAACCACTCCACACACACAAAACAAGGTAGGGATCCAACCCACAACCACTCCACACACAAAGCAGGGCAGGGATTTAAACCCACAACACTGGAGGTGTGAGGCACAGCACCACACGATAAGTTCTTTTCTCTAATTAACTTAAAAATTTAACACTACCAATATGGGGAGGTAAGCATCGTATTCACCCCAGCTACCGCCGAAACATTCACATTCAGTTTATAAAAAAAAAACACACAAACCGCCAGTTATTTTGATAACCCATTCAACCAAGTATAAATGCCACCCATTAAGAGGAGCATTTATTTAAAAATATCACATTGTACATTTCATTTTAAGAAGGTGTGTCTCAAGCTGACATACGAAGTATATAGCTATAGAGCCTGTATACGAAGCATGGGGATGCCATTAGCGATGGTGTGGAGCACTCTCACTCCCTAACAACCAGGACAGCACCATCCCTATTCTGCACCATCCATCCCTATTCTCATCCCGTTTTCACTCTGTTTCTGCTGTCCGATCAGCATTTTTATGAGGTCATATTCACTCCTTATACAGTAGCTACTTTTCTCTTTCCATGGTGCAAAGATACAAGACTAACATTACATCTCCCGTGTCTTTGATACTGTCCCACTAGAGTGTTAGACAAATTGTGAGCAGATGTGGATAGAACAGAATTAAACAAGCGTACACAAAAATTCAAGACCAACCGAAACAAGGAACTGTTAAACTTCTTAAATTCGGCCAACTCATCCGCCAGCATGATACCCCCTCCCACTGATCAGCGGATTTTACGGACAGCGCTCCCGCCCCCAACCTCGTCGGTAACCACTGGCACCCCACACTTTGCTTAGCATAATATTGATGATTTTAATTCCTTCTCGCTTCTCTTTCGGCTCCAAAAATTTCCTCAAACGGACCGCTTAGAGGGCCCCCTACCCATGCCAGCCTCGGCCCCCCAGAAAAGGTAGCCCACCCCAAATCACGGGTTCCTGTACTTGCAATATCACTATGTACAAGCAGCTGGACTGCATCAAGCAGAAAGCCACTACTTACTTCATCATCAATAACAACAAGGTGTCAGAACAGGTTTGGTGCAGGACACTATAAGAATGGTACATTAGAAGACAGACTTACACAGGCAGAAAAGAGTCCTTTATCTTTCCATATCGATTACACTCCAGTATTCCTTAACAATGTGTCTTTAAGCGTAAGTCTTTAGGTAGAACGGCAGTGATATTCGTATTCAAAATGTAACCAGTTTCTAATGCTGCAGCTGCATGACCTCACAATAAAACTCACCTACCCAGCTAATGTTTTTTTAGCACTTTACTCTAAACAAATATATACTGCAGATAAAACACTGGAGTCCTGCCTCCTCTGAGATTAAAACATAAATACAAAACGAGTATTTCAAGATGGCTGGACACAAGACCGAGGTCCAATGCAACGTCTCATCCTCGGGACGTTACATTTTACTTATTTAGCAGACGCTTTTATCCAAAACCACGTACAACTGAGTGAAGAAGGTCAGCCAGTCCCTGCTGTCAGGGGGTAAGAGCCTTGCTCAAGGACCCAACAGTAAAATCAGTCTGTTAACGCTGGGATTCAAACCAATGACCTTCTGATCACAGGCACCGTGTCCTAACCTGCTGAACCACACTAATGTCTTCAGCCTCTCTCTGATTCCCCTTCGGTCCTGGGCCTTGTTCCAAAGCTATGCCTGGCGCAGAGACACCTCATGTACATGCCAGACACTCCATAGCTATAGTCACACCTTTCGTTCCTCACTAGTTTAGCTACTGTAGGATGCCTGCAGGGTGAATCTTCGCATTTAAAGCATAAACAAAGAAATTTCCCACTGCCTGGGGGGACCCTGCAAGAGGACATTAGAGATGTCGTCAATTTGCGCTGAATCTTTCAGAGATCATCAAAGCAGAATGGCCCCCACGTACCACAGCGTTATGAGGACATTATGCTCAAAGAGGATATAAGGAAACCAGCACATCATCTCATGTGGTCGGCGTTCAAACAGATAAACAGATAAAGGGCAAACCCTCCACATTAAAATGTATCTACAGGGACCCAGTACGGACTCAAAGTGACTTGATCTTTACAGGTTTAAGTTGTGTTATTATCATGCTAATTGTGGCCTCTTGCATGGAAATATGAAGCATGCAAAGAGGGATTTTTTTCCTCATTCGGCTTTAATCTATAGGATATTTCTCTGGCGACACAGAGCTCATCGGAGACCCAATCAACAAAGCCCCTGCTGCCCCCCCCATCCCCAGTGTCCCTACCAAGGTACAGCTGTTACTAGGCCATGCAGTCAAAGCCACAGCCTGGTTTAATATATGCTGTGGCTTTGTTCACCGCAGGTAGCCCCCCCTCCCCAATAAATGTTGAAATAGCACATTTATCTATCACAGCCGGTCCTGAATTCACAGTGCCAAATAAAAATGTATAGCGGGCGGTGGGCATCCTCAGCCAAAATAGCTCAACAGGACTCCATTGAAGGAAAAGCGAAATTACCACAAGTACGCATTCCGGAGACACGATCTTCAGCTTTTCAAGTGCTGGGACCTGCTCCAAAGCGAGCTGGGTTTAATGCCAGGGTATTACACCTATCACCCTTAAAGGTCAGAGGTCACCCTTTTCATCCTCTGGAAGTCATAAATGAGAGTGATACCTTATTAAAAGTTCTATTCGGAAGCACCGGGCTTGGCGGACGGCTGGCGACAGATACTAATAATTCGCATAAAAGCGGAGATGGTGACCTGTGGGGGGGGGGGGGGGGGGGTGAAACATATTTAGGTATTTTAGCAGATGGATAGAGTGGGAACAAAAAGCAAATCCAGCCCAAATTTATCATGTAATTTAGGTAATGCACAGACATTAAGGCAACTGTTACTGAATATGATCTGCCGTGAGCCTATATCACGAAGCCGGACTATATTTACTCGTGCAAAGGAAGCTTTGAAAAGGTAGATTAGAGGCTGCAAAGGGGAAGGAAGAGACATCAGGAACGCACATGTACACTTAAAATATAAAGGACCATAGTCAGAAAAAAACTGAAAAAAATGCTGGTACTGCATCACAGTCACATCAAACTCACAGCTTGGATACATTCGTCTATTTGTCAGAAACATACTTAATACATTGTAAGAAAAGGCACCGCACGCGTATGCACACTGAGATGAGGTGACAGGGTCACCGGGTTCACTTGAAGGGCACAGCAAATCCACAGACCGCAAACTTAATTCGGGCGTCATTAAATTTTAAAACAGCACACGAACAACCAGCACGGGAGACAGAATCCCACTAGCTGTAAAATCATAGCGTTTTACAGCTCCCCAGAGATTTGTGTGTGTGAATAACAGAGAGAGCGATTTTCCCAGGATGATACCTGCCTATATCTATCCAACCACGTGATAGGTCATCCTGGTTTCAGAGCAGTTAAGCAAACGAATGAGAAATACAATAACGCTAATCATCTGCCAATGAGAGGACCGTAACTAAAACAAAAATGACATCATCTCTCTGTCATGTGCATATTTTATTCTTCCTCAAAAAGCAGTGGAAATACCTTCCACTGTGATGCATTTGGATGTATTTCACTGATTGGGGGGGTACGTGACCACAGCAAACTCCCCTCTGCATCCCCATGTGAGTACCGTTATGAGATCACGGTGATGCATCTCGGATTGCAACGCGACGTTGATGAACAATAATGCGGGTGCAGGAAAACAGCCGAGGGCCACACCTGTCACTCAGTCAGCGCAAGTTCAAGGGGAATGGGGGTCACGGTTTTAAAGCCTATATTCTATAATCTGAGAGTTAAAATGGGAGCCAGACCGAAGCATGAATCACACAGTGTGATGTCTTACTTTAAGCTAAAGGTGGGGAAATATCACCTCAAAGAAATCTGCTTTACATGTAATAAGAATTAAGTATTAATTATTAGTGGTGCACCAGCGTGGAAACTTAGACCGATGCCAATATATTTTGCTAATGTTACTGATACAAATAACCAGCTAACTTCTGCACTCCACAGATCTGTAGTGAAACTGATGTCGGTGACGTTACTTATTAAGTTTATATTAGATAAGGTAAACTTTATTGATCCCAGGAGCAATTCTTTATCTTGTGAATCTGTGGAGAAACCCCAACATATAACTTACGCAGGTAGACATCAGTGAAGTATGGCAGATTTATGGGATTCTGCTCTATTTGGATATCAATTAAAGTATAAGTACCAGCTGGTAATATCGACCAAGATTGACACATCAGACTGATGCTGATGTCTTTATTCTTAACGAACATCAGTTGATACCGATATGTTATCTGATATATTGTACAACATGTGAAATGCGATGTGAAAAATGTCAAAATGTGCAGTATGACACAGCTGGTCACGTTTTTCTGTGTTGGTTTTCTAGAATGTTCCTATGGCAGACAGGCAGAGGGGACCAGTTGGCTATGTGGAGGGAGGAGAGCAGGACCTCACTGGTGGGGGAAGAGCACAGAGGCCCCGGGGCCCCTGGCCCCTGGCGCGGGAAGCTCCCTCTCTCTCAACACGAGGCCCGGTGATATACATCGGCTGCCCGCCTCAGAGCTGCCATCGGCCTGCACCCCGTGTAATGCGCTGCTGGAGTGCATTATTTTCAAATGCATCACTCAGCGTTGTGCATCACAGATAAATTGTATTGCCTCGGATGTGTAATGCACACTCTCACTGCCGCAATATTACACTGCGGGTCGGGGGGGGCACAGCGAGGGAGGCCATTTATTTTTTTTACTGCAGTCAGTATTCCTCCCATTAGCTTCAAACTGGAAATAAGTTACTGCTTTTAACGAGTGCTTACAGTGACCAGATGGTCATGGAAGCGGGGGGCGGGAGAAAAGGGAGCTGAGCGGGGTAGGCGGGGCTCCAGGACCAAAGGACCCTGGGAGTCCGGCATGTTGGACATGCACAGCAGTGCATCCCGAAAGGAAGAGCCAGCACCTCCCTGCAGAACGAAAGGCACGGCACTCTCCTTGAGCCAGGCAAGTCCCACACTAAATGTTTAAAATTTCATGCCATGCTATTTCTATAACACAAATACCGTGCTCGTCTTAATCATGCAAAGCCCACAAAGGAATAATATGGCTCCACCCAGAGAAACAAGTCAACAGAATGAATGAATATGCACATTTACACAAAGAGGTGAAACAAAATGAGTTTTCTTATCACGTATCTGCAGAACCTATAATGATTCCCAGAAATGTTCCTGTGAGGATTATCCTGCAGATTAATGCCGACCTATTTCTGAGCGGAATATTTCCACAGTAACTCTTTGTGGCCTGAAGAGGAATCACTTCCTGTGTCACGGGCAGGGGCGGGGCCAGCACTCTATAGCAACACCGTCCTTCACAGTGGGAGAGAGACAGAACGCAGAATCAGACCACCTGAACAACACACAGCTAAACCTGCAGTGAACCCGGTCACGTGATCTGACATACGAAACTCAGCTGAGGTGTTTGGGCCGTATCACACGTTAGCTCAAAGTTAACAAAAGTTAAAATTACTTGTCACAGCAGCGTGTCCCAATCCAGTCCTCGGGGACCCGGAGACAGTCCACGTTTTTGCTTGGGAGCTGGGAGGGAGCAAAAACGTGGACCGTCGGTGGGTCCCGGAGGACTGGATTAGGAAACACTGCCTTTCAAGATAAAACCACAGACACCGGTCTTGCCATGGACACTGTTTGCCTGTGTATGGATAGGTTGACAATCCCTAGATCAGGGGTGTCAGACTCCAGTCCTGGAGGGCCGGAGCCCAGCACATTTTTGGGTTTCCCCTCATTTAACACACCTGATTCAACTCCTTATGCTAATTACCACACAGCTCTTGAGCCGAATCATTTGTGTGGGAACAGGGAAAGAACTAAGCTACACAGGGCTCCGGCCCCCCAGGAATAAAGTTTGACACCCCTGCCCTAGACAAAACAAACCAGAGAAATAAAGCAGGAACATGGTGGCGATCATATAAAGAAACTGCCTGACAGCACAACTGCCACACTGTAGGAAAACCTAAAACCGCGAGAGCATCAGTGCTCCACCTACACAACCCCCACCTGGGAAAGGGGACCCCTACTAAGGGCACAGCAGGGTGGAGACCAGCAAGCTAAAAGCCTATCAAACCTCTGACCCCTAACACCGAGCAGTCAGATTATCTGAAGGCACACAGTCACATTTTTACCAACTAAAAAAAATGGACATTATCAATCTCAGTTCATTCCACTGAATATTATAACACCTCACGCAGAGCAAAAGCACAAAATAATGACACCATTTAATTTCCACAAGCTGCCTGTTTGACTCGCACATCCGCGGTGTGTGTGTCAGTCCAAAGACACGCAGTGAGGCTGAATGAAGCCACGAAACTGCCCAAGGTATGAATGTGTGTGTGTCTGCACTGCGAAGGATTGGCACCCCATCCAAAAATGGACAAGCAGATATTATAGCCAATATAACAGCATATTGGTCACCAGGTAGCTTTTAACCTCACGCCTCCAGGGCTGACAGCGGAAACCCCACCCTGAGTAGGTTTCCTCCTACAGTCTAAAAACATATGGTTTGTTGTCTCTAAATCGCTTTTTGTATGTGTATGTATGTGCACCCAGTAATGGACAGGCATTCTGCTTTGTTTCCTTACCATCTGAGACAAGCTCCAGGCAAACCCTCTGCAGGATGAGTGGTCATGATGGATGGATGGATGGATGGTTGGATGGATGAATGGATGGATGAATGAATGAATGGATGGATGGATATTACACACGGCATCTTATTCCCTGGGTGAGTATGCAGCTTTAAGAATATATACATCAGCTTTTCTCATTGTGTCCACACTGCATGAACACCACTGGGTGTTGAGTTTTAGACACAGAGGAAGTCACACCTTAGTCGGGGCCTACTGCAGATGCACACGGTGGTGCAGGAGGTCTGTGTGTGACGTAGAGAAGACTCCCATGGAAGGAGCAACCATGTGTATATGCAAGACTGTCAAAAGTACTGGGCAGGGTCTCCCATACGAGGGGAGAAAGGATAGGACTTTCTGGGGCTCAGACACTAGGGGGAGCTCATGAGTGTGTGAGCAAGGACAATGGGAGCTTCAGTTTGGGGGTGGTGCATTCGGTAGAACTTTTCAGCCATGTTTTTGTGAAGCACTGAAAACCTATAATAATCTTGATTATCTCTCCCAGAAGAGAGGGCGTACCTCCAGCACTGACGCATGATGATCTATCTGAAAGTGCTAACACAGAAACATCTCACACGGCAAGGGTCAGTGTCCTTAACGGCATTTAATCCTAGACATCCTGAACACTGTGAACAGGATAAGAGTAGGACCAAATACTGGAATTTGAGTCTGGGCTGTATTCTGTGTTGGAAGAGTGAAGAGCTGACATAGGTATCTTCGCACGGTGTTAAAGTGAGCATACACTGATGACATTTTTCACACTATACTGGAGGATTAGGTCATTTGTCACACATGAAACTGGTGGACGGGGAAAGTAAGATCTGCTGAAATAAAATGTGTTCAACATTATTCTCAGATACAACACTGTTGCAGGAGATGCAGTGAAGAGTTCCGTATTACACCAGGAAGTACTAAAGTGCCTCTGATTAGCCGCTAAGGTGTATCCCTTAAGGGGGGGGACCTGTTCCATGGAGGGCCATTGCGGGTTTTTCGGATGACCTCTCAATCAGCAGACAATAAAGCAGTATTCTCAACTCCAGTCCTGGGGACCCACTGTTATTGGCTGATTGAGAGGTCATCTCAAAAACCTGCACCGGCCCTCTGTAGATGAGGTCCCCCCCATGCCTTAGGCAATGCTATGCCAGTATGCTCTTGTTCCTCATGATTCCTCAGATTCTGCTGTTCGGCTTGAAAGAAGGACATCTTCAACAGCATGTCAACACCGACACGAAGAACACAGTCACCAGCATGAATCACGGCCATCACTACAGTACTATTACAGTGCACCATGACAGTGTCCAGGGCACACAGCATGTATATATCAGTATCAAAGGGCCAACGAAGACGCCTAATCGATAACCACCGTTAAGATAAGAGTGGTCAGTTAACAAATGCAGCACTTCCGATGGACACGTTCTGGGCGATTTCCGAAATGCCAGACAAGTGCTAGGTGTCGAAGGCAGTTCTGCCGCTGGGCTGGACTACATTACCGACTGCATTACCCAAGTCCTCACTCACCGAGACGTTCGTAACAAGAGTCTGACTGCAGAAGCCCTTTCCTGGCATACCAAAGCCTTCACACGGCAGATATGCAGTTACAAGATTCATGGAAGTTACACATAGCTCACTCAATGCTGGTCTTAAACAATTTCTAACATGTTATGAGTCAAACAAAGGCTACAATGAGGAAGACTTTGTGTTGTTCAAATCAAATCAAACTCCTGCTTCCCTTAGTTATGAGACTTCTAAAACCTTCCAGCAAGCAGTGGTGCAGTTGAAAAACTTTATCAAAGGTGATCATTTCCAACCAGCTAAAGATTGTTGATGTTCGCTTTCTGTATATTACGCAGATTTCTCAGACATATGACACTTCAATCGTTAAAAAAATAGAATGAGGAGACAATGATATCAAAAGTGACTATCAAATTAATTTATTATAATTTATTTTATTCAATGATCCGGAGCCTGGAAGACAGACGAGGTAGCATTTATTTCCATTAACTTTGCACTAATTTTCAATTTTAAGACACTGTTGCCCTTTTTGGACATTTAGTTTTCTTTTTAATTTCATTTTTTTCTTTGGAAAAAACCTTTTCATACTTCAGAAATTTCTGAGTCTTGCATATTTAATACTCTCAGGTGAAAAAGAAAATTTTTTCCACATTTAAGGAAAACTACTTATCTTCTTTTCATTAACATGCACATTAACCAGGCAGTGACCAGTTTATCATCGTCATGACCAGCATCAAAAGCAGCCTGTGCTTCAGAGAATCCACAGATTTATGCCGCATGAAATACGTGCAGAGGAAAGTGTTGGGGTATTCGGCACGAAAATGCATCTCTTGAGAAACCTCCCAAGAAATTTCAGGAGTTGTTCCAGGTCATAAAAAAATAAAAGGAAATTGCAGACTTGGTCATTCAGAAACCAAAGGAGTCGCCGGCCACTTCGCTCACACACAGTAGCATTAACGCTGTTGTTTATGCGGGCATGCTGTGCGTGAACCCTAATGAATCACAGAAAGCCACAGACACACACAGAAGCGGATGGCGGTGGGGTCCTTGGCACTCGCCTTGGTCCCACTGTCCCACAGCACGGCCGCCCTTCAAAGGCCCTCAACCGGCATCCAGATCCGCAAAAAGCCAAACCCAAGTCTCTCTGTCCTTCCGGTAAGGTTAGCATTCACGGACACAATTTCACAGCCATCGACATACCATCAGGGACGTGGACGGCAATCGGGGGAAAAACACGGAAGACGATCAGTCCTAGTTTGGATCACGCGAGCAGAAATGGCCGTGTTCCCATCAGACGACCCCTCTCCGCCCTGGCACACCCCGCCTGCCCCCTACCCATCCAGGACTCTGTACAGATATCATCCGACATGCCATCGGATTCCGTCGCCGAGATGGATGAGGCTTTTTAGCTCTCCTCAAAGGTCAGCAATATGGAAAAAGAGAAAAAAGGAATTTATTCCAATTTCTGGAAAGTAGAAAAATATCCAAAATCAGCATTTTCCTCATTCAGAAGCGAACATTGTCTGGGGAGGAGCCCATAGTCTGTGGGGCCCTTTCTCCTCCTGGGCGAAGCCTCATACAGTCTTTGTGAAATCACCGCGCGCGTGGAACCGAGTTGGGGGGGGGGGGGTTCTGCGTCTGCGTCCTCTTTGTAAGTTATGGGAACAGTTTGAGGCTGGTGCAAGCAGCCATAAATTATAGAATTCATTTGCATATTCCTGGCATAAGACATTATGCAAATTGCGGCCGGTTTGCATAATGGATTCCTCCTGTTGCCCCCAAGTTGTTTCATGGGTTTTTTTTTTTAATAATGAAAGAAACAAGGAGAAGAAAGGAGAGAATGGGGTGTTTAAGAGGCACAGAGCGGTGTGCCAGCGCCGCGCAGTCACATGCAGGGATAACAGCAAGGAGAAAATCAGCAAAGCGGCATCGGAGAGATGTGGAAAGGTGGCAGAGGCGAGGCGAGGCGGGGCTGGGCGGTGTGAGGGATCGATCAGCATGGGGACGAGGCGGAGAGCCACGCTGGCATCCAAGTGCCCACCCCACCGCAACCAGGCGCGACCACTCCACTCTTAAGCTGCCGCCTCGCTAATTAACCGCGGCTCACAAAAGTGCCGGACGGAGGGGAGGCGTGATATTAAATAATTAACCTCGCGAACGCCGTCCACACGCCGGCGGGAACAGAGAGGGAACACAGCAGCGACGGCAATTACTGAAATTAGCGTAGCCGCGGATAATCAGGAAAACAGCTCATTAGAATATGAATGAAAAAAAGCTGTAAGTCGTTTGGGCAAGCATGAGTTCTGAAGTTATAGGGACAGCGAAGTGGGCAAGGCGGGTGCGGCGAGATGGGCAGGAGCTTGCGTTAGCGACGGGGGGCATACAGTTTATGGTGGGGGGGGTGGGCAGCAAAGAAATGGGATGGGCTATGGGGGATGGTTTCGACTATTTACAACAAAATGCCAGCACAACATCCTGGTGGGGGATCAGATGGCGCAGCCCGAGACGGCTGCTGGGGGAGGAGGCGGGGCGTCTGCCAGGCGTGGGAGCGGGCGGATGCTCGGAGACGCCAGCTAGCCAACCCCCCCCCCCCCCCCGAACAAAACCACGGCAGTGGGCGGAGGACATGGGGGATGGAAGAGGGATGCATGTGAGAAAGCCAGAGATGGGGGAAGAAAAGAGGAAAGCTGGCACTGTGCCATCCATTCTTCGAGAGAGGCGGGCAAGGCTGGCGTCGCTGGCAGACCAGGGAAGGACGACGATGGTGGCGGTGGCAATGAGGCAGCGCAGACGCAAGGATGGGGAGCCATGCCGACATGGGCAGTGCCTACTGAAGATGGCAAGGGGTTATGGGTAATAATTTTTTTATTATTATTATTTTATTATTTATCTGATTTATTTTCCCCTCATCCTATAGAGCGGCTCTTCCCCATGGAAACGCCAAGGCTAGTGGAGGAGAAATGATGAGAGAGAAACACAAGACCAATGAAGAAAGAGAACAACTCACAGCAGACTGGCGCATTGTCCCGGGGGGTGGGTATGGCTGGGGGGGAGGTGCAAAAGTAAGCCCTCCCTCTTCGTCAGTCTCATGCTGCAGTTCACTGTGCCAGGCAGACAGTTGGCAGACGCCATGCCACCGCGCCGGCTGGCAGACACATGCACCGACATGGCCACTCCTCGGCAGAGGATACAGCCGGGGACGGCTGCAGCGGCGGCGGCACTGGGGAGGCACCGGGTCCGGGACTGACAGAAGGCGGTGCCCGTGGCGGCTGACAGGCTGACACGGATACGGCAGGAAGAGGCAGCCCACCGCATCTCGCCGCAGTGCTAATTAAAACGACTCAAGTTCTTGCTGTTAATTAGAATGAGACTGAAAGGGGGGATTACAAACAAAACAAAGCGGCCAGCCAACCGGCGGG
>JAODLD010000021.1:1822960-1834432 GCA_026781065.1 Mormyrops boulengeri
GGGTGAAGGATGTCCGGAAGAGGAGCATTATGGTAACAGGATGAGGGAGTCTCAGTACAGTGACAGGGTGAAGGATGCCCGGAAGAAGAGCATTATGGTACCAGGATGAGGGAGTCTCAGATCAGTGATGGAGTAAAGACTATCCAGCTGAGAAGCATGATGGTGACAGGATGAGGGAGTCTCAGATCAGTGACGGAACAAAGGATATCCAGCAGAGAAGCATGATGGTGACAGGATGAGGGAGTCTGAGCACATTGACAGAATGAAGGATATCCAGTAGAGGTGCATAATGGTGACACGATGAGGGAATCTCAGTCCAGGAACAGGGCTGTGACAGGATGAAGGACCTCCAGAGCAGGAAACGATCCCCCAGGTTGCAAAGCATGTTTGATTTCCTTCCCAGGAGCTCTCCCTCGACAACCCCGTGTTTATAGCCATCTCAACACCGTTATGACAACTCATTAGTCATCTTAATTGCTTGCACAGAACAAGGCTCCAGGCGGGGGCTTGTGTGAATCAGTGCTGCCCTCTGTCAACATTAAGGACTTTGTCACAGCCAGCCAGCGCTGAACACCCACAGTAAGGTTAAAGAGAAAGACTGTTCACAATAGCAAAGGCACATAAAAGAGTTTAAAATTCGATAGGGTTCATTCTTAAAGATATTTTTAATTGCCAAGAAACAAATCTAAATATGTATTAGAGTATGAAAGAAGAACTGCAATAGAAGGACCAGTCACACTGAAAATCAGCACAAGACTCTTCAACTTTCCCACCTTGTATCTCTTAGAGGACAGAGGGAAGATAGATACTCAGGCAAAATATAACCAATTGAAAGCCTAAATTAACATGTATGAAACAACCTATCTATCTGAAGGCGGAGAAAGGGAGTAAGAAAGAAAGCAAGAAGGCTGCCCTCTCTGTCCCAGGCTGCTTTCCTTTGTGTCAACTGGAATGACATTAGATGCCAGTGCTTGTTTGTGCTTTAATGACAAGTAACAGGGGATTGTGGTCGCCATAGAAACGGCAGAGGCGCAATACATCATACCTCATTACAGTAGTCAAACAGGAATGGTCAAAAAAAAAATGATAGATCCAGGAAAGGAAGGAGAGAGAGAGACAGAGAGAGAATGGAAAAATCATCCAACATCTGTTATATGGAACTTATAACCCGACATTAAAAAGGTGACCTTATTAATTTTAAAGTGCTCCAGACCAAGTTTAATAAAATGAATGTGTGGCGACCTTGGCATGATTGTCCTGTCAGTGAGTGTGCATGTGAAAGCCCTGATTGTTACTGGGTGGGGGGCTTTGTGCCGTAAGGGGCTATTTTACCTCAGTCTGGTTTCTCTGGGGTAGTGGGTGAAGCATAACCTCCAAGGTCGGCAAACTTCAAGTGAACTGCTAAACGTTTTCGTTTATTAAACAATTTAAATACCTTCTGAAAAAGGTGGACAAACAAGAGCCCCTGGAGGACACTGAAAGAACGACGTCACACTCTACATCCTAAAGGAATATATTCTGCAAATACCTGCCGACCGTTTTTGTGTCATAAGCTATATATAAAAAGAGTTTGCAGAGATTCCTCTATATATGACGTTTCTTCATTGTCTTCTTATCTTCGCAGGAATTTCTTCTGTCTACCCAGAATTCCTGCCACAGTTTAAATGCTTGCTGAATGAATAAAGCTATACGTGGTGCTTAGTGTGTGACTGAGTGAGATGCTTTCTTGTGAGCTTTCTGATGAGGATATCAGGATGCACTCGGGCGTCTGGACATTTGAACCCTTAAAGCAAGGGTGTTAAACTCCAGTCCTGGGGGGCCGGAGCCCCGCGCATTTTTTAGTTTCCCCTCATTTAACACACCTGACTCCTTGAGCTAATTACCACACAGCTCTTGAGCTGAATCATTTGTAGTGGAACAGGGAAAGAACTAAGCCACACAGGGCTCTGGCCCCCCAGGACTGGAGTTTGACACCCCTGCCTTAAAGGAATAAAATATTTTTGAAACTGAATCGGTAACATAAAACTTTTTAAAGAATGATATTTCCAGGAAAGACTGTGAGCATGTTGAAAATCTGAATGCTTCAAAAAGATGTCCATATTAAAAAAGATATTCTCATAGGATGAATATTTTTGAACAATACTGAAGGCATTAATACAGGAATGCGTCATCCAAACTGAATATGGATGTCACACATTTTCCTGCAAATTGCACAGATACTCATGAGGCCTTGCAGTGTCTCAGCCCAGGGACACAGACCAATAAAAAACCGGCCAGAGCCAGAACTCAACCTTATAATCCACACTTGCAAGTCAATATTTATTTTATCAGAGGCCTGCAGTTGCTTTAAGTGCACAGGAGACTCAAAGATGAAATATTAACCAGTTGATCAGCCAAGACTCCAGTTCTGCTCTGGTTTGCCCACAGCCTGATTTAAAAAGCTGGGTAATGACTTGGAAATTCTGCCCTGCAGTTGAATCCCCCATATTACTATATCTGAAATATTCTGGCCGTAATAAAATGAGAAAAAGATGCCTTACACTGAACCTGCTGCCCGGTTTAATGGGTATTGGTGGTAATTCTGTAATTACCCAGACTGACCCCTCTGAAATTTCTAATCCCACTTCATCTTCTCTCTAAAGACTCTTAATGCTTTATTTTCCAGTGAGATTAACTTTGTTTGTACTGCTTTCCTATTTATGTTATTTTTTTATTTAAGACACAAGCAGATTAATATTACGAAAAAGCAGAAGGGCACAGGCGAAGGTTTTCACAGATGCTGGAAAAGGAACTGATGTCACCATTTCAAAAATGTCTGAAAAAAAGTCACACAAATAGAACGACAAGGCAAAAAAGATGACTGAGTACTGAAATCACAAAGGTTCAGTGATTCTAAAAATAAACCATTGAATCTGAATGCAATTCTTTACTTCTGGAAAGGAACAGTGACTCAATTCCTTAAACATCTCATGTTAAATCAAACCTTTCAAAAAATGAATTATTAGCATTAAAAGCAAGTAAGCGTGTGTCGGCTTTTTGCAGACTCATGTCTCAGTTAAGCTTCATACCAATGACTCTAATCTTTCTGCTCATCATGACATTTCCCTCAGAACGCTGCCAATTATGAAAGGTAACAATGCAACCAAAAGGCAAGCTTCGTATACCAGATGTTATGAGTCACAAAGCTAAAACCACTCAAATGTCCTTGTGAGTAAATTATCTGTGTTTATGCAGAATTAAATCCACAATGGGAGCTCCCATCATTTATTTGTCACAAGGATTAAAATGATCTCAACAAATAAACATATAAGTACTTATATGGTACTCGGCTAATGGCTATATTATTCAATGCATATGTTATTTTTAGAAAATAAAGTGGAATGAGATCACATTGATTATTATTTATGGAGATTATGATCCACTTTAGAAATGCATTAGCACCTGATACATTTTTGTTTTAAGTTTAATGTTCTATTTTGTCTATATTGCATGTCACTAAATAGAAGCAAACTTGCACTTCCAGAATTCTGCAGTGTCTACAGATTGCAGCCGGAGCCCCCACTGTGCAGTATGCCTTTGCATTTACTGCGCGTTGCAAAGAAAATTCAGCGCTCATGTATCAGGTCATGGATCTTACCACCTTTACTAATTCCATTTGTGTTTTAAATGGAAAAAGCACATTTATTCATTTTTTAATCAATTAACAAGATAAAATGGGCAAGAAGGGAACAAGAGAAGAGCAAACATAAGAGACTAGGAAGCAAAAGGGTGATGTAGCCAATTTCCTGCACATATTTTCCTTATTATGCAGAAAGGGGCAGCCGGTCGCTCGATTACCGGCTGCTGTCACTTGTTAATATTGCTGCCTTTCACGCCTGTTTTCCGGTCAGTTTGGGCAAAGTCCATCTGAGGGATGTTGCTTCCTAATAACATAACGGCCTGGGCTGTGAAAAATGGAGCGTCTGATTTGGTACTTCTGAGGGAGGGACAATCTTGCAGACCAGCTTAATAATACAAGGAATACAAGATAAAATACTCCAGGATCATGCGACTGCCTCACTGGTATTTCAGGCTGGCCCCATTCAGGATTTTCAAAACCAGTAAGCTTCTTCTTATGAAACCATAGGCTTAACCACTTTGCTAGCCTGCAGAAATATTAGATCTCATAAAACATCTATTAGCTGTCGCCTGCTGATCGTCAAGCCTGATTAGCTGCACATAATGAACGGACCGGCCACTGCCTCACTGCCTGAGGTGGTTTGATTGGCCCCGCCAGGCCACGCCTACTCCTGCTAAGGAAACGACTTTCATCGCTCTTTGGCAGCCATGCAACACATGTGCGAAGGGCCTCTTCCCAATCATTTTTCCTGACAGCTGCAATTAAATTAGTTTGACTTGTCCTCACAGCTCAAGTGCAATTTGGTTCTGACATTGAGTATGAGAAGAAGCCAGCGACAACGGATGGAAGACAAGGGTGTGAGGAACGAGGGCCATGTTTGGACAGTCCAAGACGTTAAAACAAACGTAAGGGATTGTTATCCGTCACAGTGTTGAGTAAGTCAGACTTTTCAGACATAGTCTGGATATGGTGATGCACCTGCTGCAGCGTAAACACTCCTGATCAACATTATTCAGTACAGACGCTCCTCTACTTACGAACTTTCAGACATACGAACGAAGAGGACTGTCCAAATCGTGTTCACTGGGCTCCCGTTTCCTGTCCGCAACATCAATTTTTTTTTTTCTGCACGCCAGTTCCACCTAGTATGACTTCTGGCCGCTGCTCCCGCCGCGCAGCAGCGTACCGTGCGTGCTCCCAGCATCCTAGTTCTTTGTACTTTCATATACCCTTAAAATGATGTTGAATAATGACTTACGAACATTTCAAGTTACGAACGGCCGTTCGGAACGTATCTCGTTCGCAAGTAGAGGAGCGTCTGTATTTGTCTTTCTGAGTCTGTCAGTAGTAACCGGTAAATCTCAGTTCTTAAAACAGGAGCATTTTTTCCATCTGTATCTGTTGACAGCTGCTACAACTTGACCGATGATTTCAGTGCTGTTCTGTTTACTTATCGTCACGTTACAGCCATTGGGGCAGGGTTCCCTTTGGAGCTGATGCTAATTTGATTTGTTTCAGTATTTCAGTATAAACAAGGTCAGAGCGACACAAGGACGGCCTTGGTCAGTGTGGCCCAGAATGTTAAAAAAAAAAAAAGAAGCAATATATGAAAAGCCTTTAGAAGAATGTTAACACGAGAAGGCGAGGCAACGAGAGTGGCGATCAAGGAGAGTGTGAGGAGGCAATATCTAAGGCCTGGAGGTGTGGCTCTGAAGTACTCCTCTCTGAGTGCGGCTTATCAGATCGAGCAAGGGCACCGCGACAATAATCACCAAGGTACGGCCCTCACCTCCAGGCCAGCAAAGCTAAAGAGACAAGCTCCCTTTGCTGAAGGCGAGCGTCACACTCAGAGGCTAAACCAATTTCACACCCCGTGACTTAGGCCCGGGTGGTACAAAGCAAAGCCTGAGTTCAGGTGCCATGTGCTACAAAGTCAGTAGGAAGCGGCTTGGCGTTCCTCTCTGATCCGATTAGGGTGATCTTAATTCATCTGGGATGTGCCTTTGCGTGTTAATTGGCTCAGCGTGCCCATCATATCTGCCTCCAAGTTCACACCCCTGTGTGCCCCCATTTACGGCAGGAGGAAAATGGGGGAGGCACCACATCTAGTCCAATGTGCTTCCAAGTACCCATTCAAAACAAAAGTTTTCCTCTCAGGAGGGTGGTCATGGAGAAGTGACCGAAGCACTTCCAGTAAAATGAACAAAGCTACCGTTTCTTTGCATCTCCTTCGGCATGGATTTGCCTCAACCCTAAAAAACCATTTTTAGATCCATAAACATTTTCCCCCAGCAAACTTCTTCGTATGCTCCCACTCAAATGTCAGAAAGAATTACTTTCCTAAACTACAAATTAATTATACTGCTAATCTGTTCTAAAGGCTAATGAAGATTTTGATTTTATCCTTTTGAATCTTTTCAACGTTTTTCGCCACAAAATTTCTAAGGAAAAAAAAAACATGGAAAAGTAATTTGGAGCTATTATCTTTCTCTCAATTTACAGAGTTGATCATATCATAATTTGAAAGGAAATTATTACGAAAACTAAATTATACACTCGGTGAAAGTCCCGTCTCAGGTCACGGGGATGTTACATTTTCTCTACTCTCTCTCTCTAATAGAATAAGAACAATTCAAATTTAAAAATGAGAAATTCTCTGACTAGAGGTCAAATGGCAACGAACGCAGAATGCTTCATCAAACCTGCCGACTTCCTGACTTCAGCACAGAAAGAACAGCAGCGGCCTTCCAATGGTAGGAATGTTTTTTTTTTTCCCAGGAGTGCTTTGTTTTGTTCTGTGCAGAATGAACTCTGGCAGCATTTTTCAATCTCATGTAGGCAGAGATACTTTAGTACGTGATGAATGTGAATTTAATAAGGTACAGTACTTACTAATTGCGGATAAAAGTCTGATTCCTCAGGTGGCTTCAGATATGAATTTCCACTTTATCTTGCCCAGATGGTCTGGTTTCCTTCTAAAATCCAAAGACCCGCTTCTTCGGAGCAATCTGCGACTAAAACTGTATGTAACTGTGTTGCCGAAGGATTACCCATCTTTATATCCCATAATTCCCAAAACAACTTCCATACCACAATGACCCTTGCATAACTGGTTAAGCCAAATGGCAAAATTGATATGTTGAATCCATTTTTATGAAGTTAATCCTTTGTTAAACTTAGCTGTATACAGAGAAATATGTCTGGTGGATGAATTTTAGAAATGTGTCAGCAGACGACAATATGTGAAGCAGTATTATAGGACATGCTGGCATTACATATGGGATATAACGGCAACTGGTGTGTTGCTGTGTCCTCAAGGCACACAACTGAAACACACACACATACACTTGTAATTATATCTTTGTGGGGACTCACTATTCATTTCTAAGGGGAAACTCGAATACCAACATGATGACCTTAACCCCTACCCAGCCTTAACCTTAACCATAAATAATCAAACTATATATAAGACTTTTGGCATTTTTAGTGTTTTGACTGCATTCACAGATCTTTGTGGGGACCTGAAAAATGGTCCCCACGATGTCAAATTAACAGGTTTTTAATTACATTGTGGGTGACATTTGGTCCGCACAATGTAATATAGACATAATCCACACACACACACACACACACACACACACACTTAACCTCAGATCTCAAATATTCTAAATACATAAATAGAGAAATATTCATATAGATAGCAGGATAGATCCATGGACTGATCAGCGTGACAGCTATTCCTAACGATGTAGGTGAGAGTATGAAATTGGGGGGGGAGGGGTGCATTTTAATAATTGAACTATAATGGCCTGTTTATTGGGGGGATGGATGAAGCTAAATTAAATAATCGGGGGGACATGTCCCCCGAGGATCCTATGCCTCTGAATCTTAATTTATAATAAATACCATGTTAAACATGGATGGTGGTATTTCATCCATAAGTTCCTGACTATCCTGCTATTTAGCTACTACTATTTAACACACAGCTTTTCTCCACTCAAAACAAACCACAATAATATAACATTCTCCTTAGCAGTTTTAATTATGTTATATAGACTATACACATCTATAACATTAACCTCATCCAAACATTAAAAAATATCCTGGGACACAATGAATTTTTTTTTTTGCTCATAAATTTTTAATGTATCACAATGAGCAAGAAACATACTTGATGAAATATTTTCAAAGTAGTATATTCAATTACCATCTACAATCAACTTAACTAGGACAACGAGGCTTTTGTGACAAAAGTATTTTCATTAAAAGTCTGAAGTTCCACGTGGTTTTTGTACGTCAGTCTCCATGTCATTTGGTACAGTCTGGAAATTTGTATCATATAATTACAGTAACAAAAAAGCTAACAAGACTACAGTATAGAAAAGACATCAAGAACAACATTTTTGGTTTAACTTGCTCTTTTTTGTACATTGCAAGGCTGCATTTCTACCCCCAGGTGGGCTAACCAGAGCCAAAATGCCATCTTTGTGAGGCCTGGAGAACAAATTAAAGGACACCAAAAACGAAAAGGAAAAACTGCATTTAAAGTTTGCGGTAGCAGAAGGACCCAGAGCGCCCCCAGACAGCTCGTCTCTGACATGGAGCAGACGCTTCATTTGGTTGCTCATTTTGGTTGCCTTGCTTTTTAATAACTGCTTCATAAAGGATGATGGTAGGCTAAACACCCATCTTCTGAGCCAGTTCTGGAGGTGTGCAAGAACTTGCCACTTTTGTGAGCGAGCTGGCCGTTAGCTGTCTTACAGGGATACCCTATTTGTGAATGTAAAGGGGCAAGCACAGTGTGGACTCCTGCTTGGAGTGTGGATGCAGGACGGATGCAGAACCTTTCAGGCACAGCTATAGTTCATCTCTCCATTCCACCTTCCACTTTTTCCAGAGTCTTTCCCACTAGTACATGCAGAACCCTTATCCATGCCCATTCTGCAGCATCCAGTAGCTTTCAACATTTTCCAAAAACTTCCCAGAGGTTTTCTCAGTTTTTACAATTGTATTTGAAAACGGATGTCTTGTTTTAAATATTGACATCTCTATACCAGTATACATTGTACACCCTGTATACATTGTTTTCATTTCTTTTGTAAAATTCCCATGATCCTCAAGCATGCCAATATCAGCTGACAGCTCTTTGAAAATGTATCAGCTGTTGTCTTTTGTTCCATAATAGGATACACAATTATGGGGGGGACCATTATTTAAAAAAAGAATAGAGAAAGAAAAGAAACTGCATAATGCTTTGGCCACATTCATAAATTTAATCATAGCAGAAACTCCTCAGTGCTGTAACACAGATCTCCTTACCGCTATCATTAATTTTATTTTCATTTCCAGCTTTACGGTTCAGTACATTGAGTGTCAAAACAAAAACGTAGACTGATGCTGGCTGTTAACAAATCACACACACACGCACACGCACACCATGCTGGATTAATCTGATGCAACACAGAGACCCAAATATAAAATAGTTTTGAAACAAAGGTCCGAGAATTTCAATAAACACAAACAAAAAGATTAAAGTGGCCAGGTCATAGTATAAAGTTAAAATTTAAAGCACAAGTTAAAATGTTAATTTATATTAAGCAGAAAAAATATACAAAAAAAACATAGTCATGTGAGTAATGAAAACTGACCTTTTTCATCAACTGAATTATTACTAAATTAAAGCAATGCAGTCAAGAGTAAACTGTACAGTATTAAAATTCATCAAAGTATTACAATATAAAAGCAATACTTTTGGGGGTACTTAAGAGGAATGTCAAGCATTAATCCAACTATATATATATGTGTGTGTGTGCGTGTGTTTGGTGGATGGAAATATAAATGTTAAATCACATTGGTGTAATGCCTCAACATCTGTCAAACGAGGCCAAAAGCCAATTATGCAGAACTTTCCTAGAATGCCTTTTAACAAATCTCTCCTCTCTTTTCTACTGGAGGGTGGAATATATCGGGGTATTAATCAAGCATAACAATTTGGACTGCAGTCGGTAGGTGCAGATGTCTTTGGACATTAATGCATGGACATACCTGAAACAAACTTGCCTTTTACTTTAGTTTAATGCTTTGGGATGAATATACCCCCTTAGAATCTGTTATTGAAAGGTTGTGCATGATTTGGTACAAACGCTTAAGCCCCTGCTGACCCTTGGAATTTCTCCAGGGAAATAACTACCTTTATATTTATCTGCAAGACAACACTTACTTCCTTATGAAAAGAAGCTTGAGACAAAACCTGTGAGATGAGAAAGAGATCCAGTACCCAATGTGTGCTATGTACAGAATTTTTGGTGGTCATTATTACTTAATATCTTCTTTTTTTTTCAAGTTACATAAACCTCCATGGTTCTAGAGATTCTCTTATTGTAAGTCTCCACACCAGAGCTACACATGAGGGAATTGGTTCTTTATCTTTGCAACCATAGAATACACATTTACACAACAGCTAGCTCTGTCACAAAAAAAAATCTAAATTTTAAAACAAAAGTCAGTCCTTGCTTTAAAAAAAAAAATGAACAAACGATCCAACACAGAATTTTGGAATGCACTGTTCTGTACAAACATTACAGATCATTGGCTTTCAACGTTGGTCTTCTTTAAAACCAAAAAAAAGAACAAAGAAAAAAAAACAAACTGCCAAACTGTCCTTTGGAACACATATTCACAGTCTTCAAAGTTCCGTTTTTACAAGAAGATGAAAAAAGTTACAGGAGAGTAAGAGAAAATGGGTTTATTGTGTCTGTTTGTTAAAGCTTAGCCAAAAAGCAAAAGGAACATGCATCTACGTATTTTTCCCCAAAACTACATTAGCAGCAAAACTGTCCTCAAAGACCAGACCTTATACATTTTTCTTAAAAAAAAATATTTTTTTGTGTGTGACAAGTTAAACAAAGAGCTTTGTCTATCTTACAAACTGCAATGGCTCTGTCATGGTGCTACTCCACAATAGAAGGACAGGAGTCCTTTGGGTTTTTGGTTTTCTTGTTTGTTTAAAGCCACCTGTCTTCTTGCAAAGAAGCAAAAAACAGCTCTGACTCATACTCCTTTATTTTAAAACCATTGTGTTAAAAACAGCCACAAATTCTAAAGAATAAAGAAGCTTTGCTCACCTCTATGCACCAATGGTGAAAGTATTTTGTCTTTGGATTTCCATTTTGTTTTAAAGCGTGAGAATTATTAATAGTATTATTATTCTTTAATTTCTCATCTATGTCAAGCTCAAAAGAGAATAAACCAGAAACAGACTGCAGTCACACCACACAAAGGATGAAGAATTTGGTTTGTAGTATAAGACAAGTCGCGACTCACTCTGAAATCTACAAACGCGAGGAGTAAAGGGGGATGGAGAGGAAGGAACGGACGGCATTAAGTGCACGAAGGTAACACAGATAATGAACACCTTTTCAAAGAACCCAATAGTATTCTCCATTTCGTGTCAGCAATATGAGTGACAAAATAAAGAAAGCTATAAACAAACAAAACAAAACAAAAAAACACTATACCACCATACACCAGGTGAAGAAGTGGCAGTTGGGCAGATGAAATCCAGGAATCCAAGGGACGAGCACAAAAGACAGAAATAAGGTATACTTCAGCATCAGTCACCGCTCTTGCAATGACCAGGACAACATCAAATGAAGGTCCATTACAGTGGACAATACAAAAGGTACACAAGGATTTTTTCCAGTCTAGCATTACTGTTTAAGATCATCTCCAATGCAACAATCTAACACCAAAAATTTTCATAGCTATCATAAATACAGAATTTTTTTTAGTTGGGGGGGGGGGGGGGGGGGGGGGGGGGGGGGGGGGGGGGGGGGGGGGGGGGGGGGGGGGGG
>JAODLD010000021.1:1834468-1846018 GCA_026781065.1 Mormyrops boulengeri
CATCCGTTGAGACACTTTGTTCAGTAGATAATTTTGAGTTGGCAGATGATGTTGAATATTATAGTTACAAATCATAATACTTTCTGTCTCATAAATTAATGGTGCAATAAAACAAACATTTTTCTGTTAGGAACGCAAGTATAAAAGAATTTTCTGTAAAAAAAAAAAAAAAAAAAAAAAGTTGTGATCTGTTGACCTGAGAATAAAACAGACATTACATTATTAATTTTAGCAAGCCATTGGTATCCGAACACTTATATAGCAAGAAACTGTAAGATTATTCTCCCATACAGTACATACTGGCTGTTTGTTACCGTCCGGCAGCTAATACAGGGTGACTTCTTAACTCATCATTTGCAGAACGGAAGAAGGGGCTATTTCAACATTTGAGGCAGTCCATTGCTGTACAGAATCCCATTATTCGCATTCAGAACTCAACCGCAGTAAACTTTCTTCATTATATATACATATATATTTGAGTTGAAATAAACGAATACCAGCATATTAATATGGGAAAACAATCCACTAACATTTAATTTTTGGTTACAAGCTTTGGAATTGCAGTTAGTCTTTACACTTCTTGTCCTCCAAAACTGTTTTGTATTTTTGTAACAGGTTTGTTTTTTTTTCTCAAACATTGTCCATTGCTGAAAGCTTGTTTACAATCTGATGGGGGGTCTGTTCATACACTAGCAAGATTAGAATTACAACTATTGTCTTTGAGACAGCTGGGCTGCTGGGCCTCTTCGGCCGGATGGCCCATCCTGCCTGCTGACCTCTGACTACTCTCAGAGTCAGATTCATCAGTAAAGACGTCTGTTGGTATCGAGGTCTGAACCCCTGAGGTGCTCAATGAACTTGAGGTAACCGTTGAAGGTGAGGAGCCTGGAGGAAAAGGAGAAGCATTCAAAGAGGATGCGGAATTGGGCTTTCTGGCTAAAGCTCTGGAGGAAGGCGCCTGGGCCCAAGGTTTGCCAGCAGCAGTGTGTGGGGAGGTGGCTGTAGAGGAGGAAGAACATGAGGATGAAGAAACAGAGGAGGATGGCATGGTAGCTGATGTCACTGGCAGGGGAGGGGGGCTGTTGTTAGAGAGGGTGGCAGACTGCGAGGTAGATGTGGTGTCAGGATCGAGGAAGCAGGCTGAAGAGAGAGGTAATAGACTAGTAGCGTGCTCTTTGGCATTTCGGGCGGTTCGCTTGATTGTTCTGTGTTTGTGCAAGGCTGACTCTAGGTGTTGACTTAGCACTTTGTCCCCGTCCAAGGTGGTGTTGCAGACCAGACAGTCATACAGACTGCCATCCCCTGCGTTCCCGCCACTGGGAACCCGAAGTAGCAGCTCTTGCGGATTTGACACAGACTGACCAAAAAAGCAAATGGATTTCAGATGGCCAATGGCCACCTCCTCCTTGGTAAAGACAGCTTGACACTTACGGCACGCCAACCGGCACGGCACCTTGGGGACGATGTACTGCTCAAGAAAAGGATCCACACCTTTGTTGTTCACTTTTTGCTGCTCAGACAAGAGGTTCTTGTGAGAGGAAGAGGAGGCCTCACTGGATGGAATGCCTTTCTGCTCCTCACCCTTCACTCCATCTTTGGCAAATTCTTTGCAGTCTGGAGTGCCTGGGGGTTGATGGGAAGTCGGGGTTTGGCTCGCTTTGGGAAGCTGGACTTGCTGCTGCTTTTGTTGCTGCTGAAGTTGGCGTTGCTGCTGCTGCTGTAGCGCCTCCTGCAGGCTCTGCTGATATTGCTGGTAATGCTGGAGCAGGGATCCTGGGGACAGCCCCATTAAAGCTTGAGACAAAGCTGGGTTGTAGGGAAACAGGCTCTCCATACTGTACATTGGCTGCAGGTAGCCTCCCTGGAGAGCCCCGGGGATCTGCGGACTGTAGTACGGCGAAAAGCCAGGCATGAAATAGGGCAGAAACTGACTGGTTAAAAAAGCTGTGGGGTCTGAGCCAAGGGCAGCCTGCAGGGCCTGAAGCTGGGCTGGGTCGACTACATACTCCATGCCAGGTGTTAGCATAGAGGTGGCAAGAACAGCAGTATCTGCCTTATCTTTCTTGGCATTGGCAGCAGAGGTGGAGGGTGCTGGCGTGACCCCAGTTGAGGATGGAGTGGACAATTTCTCTGACTTATCCTTGGGCTTCTCTTTCTCCCTTAGCCTCTCGGGGCTAGGGTGTTCAGGTCGTGGGCCTAACTGCATTGTTGTGGAGGTAGTGGTGGGGGTAGACTGCAGAGTGGAGTTGCTTGTTTGCACTGGGCTGGGTGAAGCTAAGGATGAAGAGGTGGGTGGCTTGTTGGGCAATCCAGATGTGGGAAGGCTAAGAGAGGGGACACTGCTACCAGGCATATTCAGATTTGGTGGCTTTGGAGGTGTTAAAGCTGAAAGGCAAAATGAGGCAAAATATAAAAGATTATTTACAGATCAGTCTGTACCTTCTTTGAAGGAATTATTTATTATACAGATGCTTCTCAAGTTAAGATGCGGTTATTTTCCGATGAATCCATCGCAAGTCGAAAATATCGTAAGCCGTTAATGGATATGACAAATGAATAAGTAACTATATGATATGTTGCTAAACACTGTATGAGATGTTTATGCAAATGCTACAGAGACTGGAAGCGTGGCTGCGTATACACTGCCATCAGCCGGCATCAGTAGAGCGTATTGAAGCATATTGCTAGCCGGGGAACAGATCGAAGTTAAAAGCTTGTTCTGACGATTACTGAGTGTGGATCACTATCGCACCATCATAAAGTCGAGATATCGTAAGTCGAACCATCGTAAAGCAAGGAGCATCTGTATTCTTTTATTATCCAGCAATCTAGCACTTTAAATGGAAATTACAAGTGGTGTGTACATGATAAAAGAGCTAAAATATATTTACATTGAGTATATATTGGAACACATCACAAGTAGGTATTCTCATCCATCTGCTGTTGCTGCCATGATGTAAAATCACATACCTGTGTTTGATGATGTAAACCCTGGTAAAGAAGGGTTGCCTACCCCTGGCAGCAGGACAGGTGGGATGCCCTGCAGGGTGGGGTAGGCGGAGGAAAGGTTCAGTGCCTGCAGAGCAGGGTTGTCAAACATCCCCGGCTGTTGCATGGCTTGCTGCTGTGCCAGTCCTAGGACTTCGTTAGCTTTCTTAATGCGATCAATTTCCTGCTGAGCCATCAACTGGCGAACAGTTGCTGGGTCAAAGTACTCCTTTTCCTTATCTAGTTGGTTCCCAATAGTTTCTTTCACCTTAGAAATGTGCTGTTGAGAAAAGATGTGGTCCCGAACCGAGGTCCGAGCACTGTACTTCACACCACACAGAGTGCATTCTGTTTTGGGTCCCTCATAAGGTGTCTGGTTGATTCCAAAGTGCTTAGCCATACTGAGCTTGGCTTTCTTTTCCTTAGCACGGGCATTCTGGAACCAGACCTGCACCACTCTCTTTGGAAGTCCAATATCACTGCCAAGTACCTCACACTCCAGCATAGTGGGGGTTCTGTAATCATTAAAACAAGACTTGAGCAACTTCAGCTGGAGATTAGTCATTTGGGTACGGAAGCGCTTTTGGCCCGGCCGATCTCCACTGTCAATACTCCTGCTTCCAGATGCTCCCGGACTTGGTGAGCAGGGATCTGCCAAACTTGAAGTCTCACTATAGTCCACCACGGTCTCATTTTCAAAGTCCTTAGCGTAAGAACTTGTTGCAGGGCTCACCAACTCAGAAGACATCTGGTCATCATTCTCAAGGGAGGGCACTGCACCCCCAGATTTAGATAGGAAGTCATTCTCAAGGGAGGGCACTGCACCCCCAGACTTAGATAGGAAGTCATTGCTGTAGTGACCTTGCTTGGCATCTGAACTGTCATTGTCAGCAATAGCCTCATCACCGGTGGTTGTGTCAGTGATTGCTGTGTTCACTGAAGAACAGTCATCATTGTCCAGTTTGTTCTGATCAAAAGTTAAATTGACAGAGGACATAGCTGGGCTTTCAAAGTCTTCTATTCCCTCTACCTTGATTGCCCCAGGACTGAGCAAGGCATGTGGTAACAAATCCATGCTTTTGCTGACCGGTGATAATGAACAATGTCCATCATTATTCAAGGAAATATGCTGTGAAAAGCTGGATATGTCAAGAGGATCCAATTTCCCTTCTTGATCGGGGAGCATACTAGCCAAAGCGAGACTGTAACCGGCACGCTTAGCTTCATGCCAATGGCGTGATCTAATATGGGCCTCAAGGGCTGTTTTAGCTTTGAACAGAGCACGACAAAATGGACAGCGACGATGTGCTTGAGCAGGCCCCACAGCCCGAAACTGTCCCTTCCTCTCCCTGGCTCTGGTGTTCTGAAACCACACTTGGACAACCCTTTTCTTGAGGCCAACTTCATGGGCAATATGGTCCAACATCTTGCGAGTTGGGTTGGAGTCCAGTAAATATTTTTGATAAAGAATCTCAAGCTGCTCTGGAGTGATGGTTGTTCTGAGTCGCTTATCTCTCTGTGGCTCTTCTCCACTATTTGCACTGTCATTTTCCCCAGGACTGATGCCTGGTTTCTCCTCCAGTTTCCTCTTCAGGGAATTCAAAGTTGAGGGTGGTGTTGTGGGTGAATTGGTAGAACCAGCAGATATCTGTGGCATAGTTCCTGAAAAAAGCTGGCTAGCTAACAGGGGATTACTGGGGTCAAATAACATAAAGGGCATGTCCATGGTGCGATCTAAGAACTGGGGATGAATGAACTGATTCTGCACGGTCAGGAAGTGAAGCTGCTGGTGCTCCTGCCAATGCTCAAATGATGGGAAACCAAGCTTGCACTGCTCACAATGGTAAGGGACAATTTGCTGACTTAGTTGCTGGGGTTGCTGTTGTGAGGCGGAGGGCAGGACTGGGTTAAGAATCATGTGAGAGCTTTGTAAAGGGGCCGGACTAGCCTGGGATACAGATGGACTAGTCTGCTGTTTTTGCTGGGAGGTGGGAGACAGAAGTGTTTGAGTCTTTGGGGTTGCCTGTGTCTGCTCGTCCCGCGGAAGCCTTTGTAACTGTGTTTCAGACTGCGGTTGCTGCAGACTTTCCTGCTTTATAGGCCTCTGGTCCTCTCGGGGCTCTGAGGTGTCACCTGACTGTTTAGACTTCTCCCCAAAAGAGTGGGATACATGACTGGGTGAGGCTTCATCTTTTTCAGAAGATGTATTATGGGAAAATGCTGAAGTAGAAGAAGAAAATGGGCAGAGGCTAGAAGAGGAGGGCCCAGTTGGGGTGTAGCATTCATTTGAAAAGTCCACAGAATCTTCATTCTGGCTGTCATATAGTCCTTCATCATCTTCGTCTTTGTAACACAACTTCTTCTGATGTTTGATGAGATCAAATATGCGCTGGAAGACCAGACTGCACTTCTTGCACTGGTAGTTTAGATTTGTGGTGCGGATATATCGGTCATTAGACAGCTCCCGTCGATCCCCCTCTTTGGCTCCCTCCCCCTGGTTCTCATAGTTTTTACGAGCTTTCTGCCGAGCATTTTGGAACCATACAACAATAACTCGAGTAGGCAAATTCAGCAGGTTGGAGAGCTGCTCAAATTCATCATCCTTTGGGTAGGCATTTGTGTCAAAAAAATCTTGCAGCACCCTTAGCTGATAATCAGTAAACCTTGTTCTTGAAGATCGCTTGCTTCCATAGTAATCATATCTCTGTGGTTCAGGAGATGGTGGCTTGGAATCAACTTTGGTCTCCTCCAGTGTAGTAATGGGTGGATTATTGAAGTTATACGGCGAATCCTTGTTGCGTTGGCGCTCCTTGAAAAGTGTGTTGCGAAACCAGTGTTTAATAACCTTTTGAGGGAGACCAGACTTATCAGCCATCTCTTTAACCTGATCCTCATTTGGGGAGTTGTTTATGTCAAAGTACTGCCGCAAGACCCTCAGCTGATCATCTGTAATGCGTGTCCGTGGCCTTTTGTTCTGCTGTTGTTGCTGAAGCATAGCTGGGGTGAGCTGCTGCTGGTACAGCTGTGCCAGATCAGAAGCTAAACTAGGTTCCACAGAAGGCAGATGAGCAGGAACTTGTGTAGGAATAGACTGGAGAGACATAGACTGCATCATAATAGGAGGAAAGATGGGCAGGTCCATGGGCATAGGGATCTGAGTCATTGAAACTGGGGGCTGTGGAGCAGGAATTGCGGGGGGTGTAAGAGAAGGTGCTGAGACTGGAATATTTGGAGTTGAAGCACGCTGAGGTGGGGGTGGAGGTGGAGGCAAAGGTGGGGGAGCAGGTGGTGGGGCAGCCTCGGGTGTTTGTGGTCTCAGAGGATATAACTTGTCATATTGCTCTCTGTATTCTTTTGCAAATCTTTCCAGTGAGTGAAATGGGAAAAATGCTTGATGTATGTGCTCTTGGTGGCTCTTAAGAATCAAAATGTTTGAAAAGAGCTTGCCACAGGCTTCGCACTCAAGCTTTTCAAGTCCTTCAACTGGATCCACTACTCTAGTGACTCCTATTGGCCCATTGCACCCAACATGCCCAGATCCTGATGATTTCTTTTGTACTTTCTGCTTATTTTCATTATACTGGATCACCAGCTCAAACCCAAAGTTCTCCAATAAGGCCTTGGTAGCATTTCCACGAGCATCTGATGCAATTCTAGGTGGAAGAAAGTTAGGATCAGGGTTCCCACTCACCATGGCCTGATCTTTCTTGTCTTTTGATTTTGTATTCTCAAGGCTATCCTTAGAGGAGTGATCCTCCCCTTTTTCATTCAGTTCTTTCTCCTTCTGACCATCACAATCTTTCTCAAGAAATGACTTTGGTTTTTTCTCACCTTGGTGAAGAAGTGATGCATTCTGCTGAAGCAAAGCCATTTGGCTCGTAGCCTGCGAATGCGCCTGGGGTTGGTGCTGCTGTTGGAGATGATGGTGCAAAAGCTGCTGCTGCAAGCAACTCTGTTGCACCTGCTGAGCTGAATTCTTCAGGTCCTCCAGCAGAGAATTAGCAGATGAGCTGGCAAGACTAAGTGCAGAACTGTTGAGATTCATCTCCGGATTTAGCTGGAACTCTGCTCCAGGGATGTAGAAAGGAAATAAAAGCTGCTGCTGTTGTAATTGGAGAAGGGCCTCTGTCGCCATGGGGAAGTGCTGCAGAAGTGCTGGGTTGAAAAGCTGGGACTGAATAAGAGCAGCTTGCTGTTGGAGCTCTTGCTGGAGCTGAGCCTGAGCCTGAGCCTGAGCCTGTGCCTGGGCCAGCTGTTGGTGCTGCAAGTGCTGCTGTTGTCCCCTTGAAGACAGCATATCTGGAAATTTCTTTTTTTTGCTATCAGAGTTTTCAGGAGGACGGGGGTTAGAAGGAACTGAAGCATTTCCAGGGCTTTCAGTGCTGTGTGTCTGGTTCATGTGATTTCCACCGAGAATGCTTTGCACAGTTTGAACACTGGAGGTGGAACTACTGTTGCTGCTTGTGGCTGTTGAGGTTGCAGTTGAGTTGGGATTGGGATTTGAAATGCCAACTGCAGATCCTGACCCACTGCCACTCACAGAACTAACTGAACAACTGCTGCCACCAGCTGCCTCAAGTTTTGCTGCACGGGCTTTTGTCTGATGAAGGACAGAACGCATGTGAATCTCCAGAGTGGAGCTCTGGCTGTAAGCCACACTGCATGTGCTACACTTAAACGGTTTGTTGTCTGGACTGTTGGTGAGCTCAGGCTGGCCGGCACTGGACTCCTGCAAGGCGCGTTTTACCTTGTGCAGGTGTGAGACAGAGTTATAATGGACCAGAAGTATATTCTTTTGAGTAAAGGACTCCTTACATACTGTGCATTTAAATGGCCGGGATGGATCCAGGAATTTCTCCATGGTAAAATTTGGGCCTTTCCTGAACGGCAAGGCACGTTTAGGTTCTGATCCGGCATCTTCTTGGATTGAGCCAGAGTCACTGCCAATTGGGCTTTGCTTTTCATCTGGTTCACTTTCCTCTCCTTCTCTGTCATCCTCCCCTAGAGCTCCCTGATCTTCCCCCGGTGACGTATCTCCAATGACCATGAGATCTCCATTCATCAACAAGCCTCCGTAGAGCTGCTGTATGTCAGCATCACTTAGCTCCAAGTGACTCGTTTCCAGGTGCTTCTTCAAGGCCTGCAAGGTCCTGAAACTGCGCTGGCAGAGGCAGCACATGGTGGCGGCCCGGATGACGTGGTACTGCGAATGCAGCTGCAGCTTCTCCACAGTTTTGAAGGCCAAGCTGCACTGGTTGCAACGGTATTTGTACACATGTCGTTCCGAAACTGGTAACTGCGGCCTCTTGTTGTGAACTTCACCAAAGTGCAGCTGGAGGGCACTGGATGACTTGAAGACCTGGCTACAGCCTTTTTTCCAGCATAAGAAACCAGCAGTATCTTCCTTAGTTGACTGTTCTTCCAAAGTTGATTTGTGGGCCTCAGCTATCTCTGTCAGCTGAAGGGGCCGTTTCTCACACTCTGTCTCCAGTGCTTCTGCCAAAGACCAAAAACGGATACCTATTAATTTCACTTGAGCAACAGAACGCAAAACCTACTAATGACATTTTGTTTCAGATTGGGGGTCATAAATTCACATATCGTAGCATTTTCTTAGAGAATGTGGCAGGAGAAATTAATTAATAGCCAGAACATCTAAGAACTCTATCTATGTTGATCTGTCAGGTCAAAAAGTTGCTGAGCTATTTTACAAATAATTGGTAAATTTGACACTGACAAATTCTGCAGCGGAAACAAACCTGTCTGTTTCTTTACGTCCTCCAAACCAGAGTTGGTTATATTCTGCGAGGCGGTTTGTCCGTCTCTCTCTGGGCCTGGAACTGGTATTAGCATACTTTCTGGCAGCACCTCAGATGGTGTCACCTGGAAAATCAAACATGACACTGTCATTTACCATCCCAGCATTAAGAACACAGTTAGACGAGGGATAGTGCTGGTTCATAACAAAGACACTTTACAGGTATACTGGGAGTGGGTCGATCTCTTGTATTGTGATTATCGGTAAATCAACTCTATATATACCAGTAATCAGAAAGGAAGCTTCTATAGACACAAATTCCATGATTTACCTATGATTTTATTATTTATGATACACATATTAACTGAAATCATTAAAGGAAACTACTATAAAAAAGATTAGAAATATACCAGAATCAATGTCCATAACAATCAGTGATCCTGACTGGAAGAATTGGTTTTAGTCTATTAAGCGCCCCCCCTCCCCACACCAGAACAATCAGCTCAGTCCCTACCCTGAATTTCAATTCCCTGATCTTCTCTTTTGAGATGCTTTGCTAGCAGAACAAAATCAATGTTACTCTCTTATACATCTCCAAGTAAAATACCATAGCAAAATAATTGTTCAGCATAACAATTTCAAAAATATTTGTCAGTAAATAAGCAAATCCTAATAAATAAAGAAATCAATAGAAAAATATCTGTTTCTCATGAATCATCAATCCATACAGCATCCATCTTTTAACTGCTTATCCTGGTTATGACCATGGGGGGGGTGCCTGTATATTTATGTACAGAACATGCTAATTTGTGTTGTGAGCTTGGTATTCACCACTCCCTTGCTCACTGCATGGTTAAGACCTCACTACACAATCCCGACACTAAACAGACATGCAACATTATTGACCACACACAGCCTGTGACACATGTCTTTGTCTTCTCTTAGGATAAAAACCTTTTTTTTGCAGTAATACCATTTTTCAGAATGTGAGTGTTCAGTGGAACAGTCAAGATGTGATTTGTCTAATTGTGTAATTATGGCATATATGCATGGGAAAGAAATCTGATAATTTTTCTTCCTTTTTCCCCATTTCATTCTACTGCTACCGAAAAAGGAGAAATACATGCGACTGGCACAAAGTGAGACAAAAGCCAAAATGTCAGTGATTTACATCACAAAGTAGACTGTTTCTAGACAACCGCTTCATTAAGCAGTGAGGCAAGCGTCAAGCGTACCCCAAGGTCACATTTAATTTAGACCACTTAATTGGCAAACATAGTTCAAAATGGCTATCATCTAGCTAGACTCGAATTAATGAAGCACAATTATTTTCATTGCCCCCATCTCAGACAGACAGAAAATGGGAAACGAGAGATGGAAGGATTGAGCAGTGGAGAGAGAGACAGAGAGAGAGAGAGAGCGAGCAAGCGATCGAGGGGAGTCAAAAGTACATCTTTACGTGTAGTCTACAAGAAATAAAAGTCACCCATTTTCAGAATTCATTAGGCTCACAGCAAGACACACGAGGAGGGAGAGTGCACCTTGCAATTTATTTCCACTTGGAATAAAAAAGGTGCTGGTTTGACTGCACATTGTATTAACTGCTTCTCTCTTGCTATTTGGCAAAGCTTGGTTGCATTAGCTCTATAAAGAAAAAATACTGCGGTGTTTCATCTTAATGCGTTTGCCATTTGATTTCTGGCTGATGGGCACGCAGACAGCGACACTTGTCCTTGTGAGATTAGTCATGAAGCTACCCTTTCTTGCACTGACCAAAACTGAGCATAAGGTGCCTCAGTTTCTCTTAGCCAGTTAACGTGAGGAAAAAACAGCAAAGGCTCCTTTTAAAGATCTGCTGGAGGGTGAAATTAAGAAAATCATACAAGTTTCTCAGGAGGAAACAGGGGAACCATTAGGGAGTGAATAACAAGCAATATAAAAAGAGTGATGAAAGAATTACAGGAAAACATGAAACTGTTTCATAAATTGCTTGCTGAATTATCCCTTAAAAAACCATTTCTTTTCTTCAAAAAACAAATTTCTTTGTTTATATTTGAACTGACTGCATCCTACATCATTATATCCCCACGATACGCTCAAGCATTATCAAGGCACCAAGATGTGGTTTTCTTACACTAATGCAAGCTCACAGTAACATGGTAGAGTCGTATTTAATGATAAAAGACAGAACGATTCAGTGGCCAAGGAAGCTTTTAGCCAAAGCAACATCTCAGATGAGACAAGGGATGGGGACAAAGATCGAGGGAATCATTACCAGATAAAGATAGGCCAGAAGTGGAACCAACTGCTCTTAAAGACCCCCTTCAGCTAACAAATGAGAGATGGGAGATCAAAGGTGGGTCAAAGGTCTTCAAGGATTGACCCAGAAGACTTGAGGGGGACACAGACACTGCCCAGGGACGCCCACGGCCCTACCGAGGCGATCAGCTTGTTCACGCAGTCGGGCGCCACGCTGTGTAGGTGCGTCAGGTGCAGCTGCAGGTGGACCTTGCTGTTGAGCATGTCCTGGCAGAGCGGGCAGCGGAACAGGGGCTGCACCGAGTGCTGCGTCATCACGTGCATCCTCATGCGATTCAGGTCGCCATTACTGTACTTGCAATAAGGGCACTGGTACACCTGGGTCTGACAGAGAGAGAGAGCTCACGTTATACATCAATGCTTATTTTATTTTTTTGTTATTATATCTGTAAACCTCTTAGGCTGTCGGGGGGGGGGGGGGGATTAATTTATAAAAGTTTGGGAATGTAAAAAAAAAACATCTAGAGTAAAGTGGAAAAAAAAAA
>JAODLD010000021.1:1882822-1893501 GCA_026781065.1 Mormyrops boulengeri
ATGCTGCTAAATGTGACTGATCCATCCAACTCCTGTCAGAGCGGTGGCCCCTGCTCTCGAACCAGGACGGGCTTCTTTGGATGGCGCCCTGCCCTGAGGCCTGATGTATCACAGCCACCAGCGGCCCGTGTTTGCTTTCACACACGGGGTTCTCGGGCCAGATCTGCGGGAGTACAGCGCTGCGGCCGGCCAGGGCTTCCTGGAAGCCTCCTTTGTTTTCCCTGGGAGAGTTGAGGAATGAAAAGTTAAAGAGAAACATGCTTGGGCAGCACATTTTTTTTTGTTGTGGGGGGGGGGACAGGATCTTAAAACAACGAGTTCCTTTTATCGCCGCATTGGTCTAATTGGATGGGAAATTCATCACACTGTCCACGGGTGCCATGCTGGGGGGGTTCATTGCACCCAGACCTGCTGATTTTTCCACTGAGTCTCGCTTTGTGTTTGACCCCCCCTGCCCCCATTACTGTCCTTGTATATAGCTGGTCCAAGAGACCTGTGACATAACCGCAATGTCCTTCACCTATGCCCTCTACGAAGCCGACCCCCAGAGTCAAAAGCAGCAGGTCTTCAACCCCCCCCCCAAGCTGGAATGGATGCCCCGAATTGAGTGTGTGTGTGCGTGTGTGGGGGGAGGGGGGGCGTTATGATGTGATTAACTAGGCATTTCTAATTGGGTGAGAATTGGGGGTGGAGATTTAACAAAAATGTGTGCATGCGTGACATTTGATGTTTACAATTCATAGCAATTCTTTCAGAAATAACTGCTGAAAGTCACACTTCATTTTTGTCACAAGCCTCACCCCTCAACTAGTCGGAAAATAGCCACCGTGCAAAACTCTTCTCACCTGAGTGGGAAATGCACTATTTCCCAAACGCGAGGTTGACCCAGCCATCTGGGACAAATCGTGATTTAACACATAGTGGATTTTCTGTAATCTTTTAGCAACTGGATATGGAACAGAGGCGGGGGGGGTACTGCTAGGAGCTGTGTACGTTGGCGATGAAGAGACCAGAACGAACATCAGGAGAACCTCTGCAGTAAAGGTCTATTTTTTTTTCCATGGTGATGAGGAAGTATGATGATTATCAGGCAAATTTAATCAACATGCTCCGGGGACACAAATAAGAGTCACAGAGCTCCTTTTAAATAATCCGACTGCTGCGTAATTTGGCTATGCCACGTTCTAATGTTAGACCTGATATAAGGATATGATGAGATGTGACTGTGACCTTTGCGGCTCGGTGTATCTTTAAATGCAAGAAGTTAACAAGTTTGCTCTCTGAGCTGAGAGCTTGTAGATAGCTCAACTTGGCCTACAAATTTCAGTTCAGGTCTAATTCCTAATTCCCCTTTTCTCACTCAAAGAATTAAACACGATGACAATGAAGGGGTATGACAATAAACACTAATTATACATGGAGTGTGTGTGTAAAACAATTTAAACAGCTACCATTAACAGATGGATACCGCTTTATTTGAATTCAACAGTAGGAGTGTGCATGTGTGTGTGTAGGTTATGTATTATCACACTGTGATAAAACCCTGCTATTTTTACGTTGTGGGGACCATTTATTCGGTCCCCACGAGGGGAAACTCAATTTTATAAAAATCTGTGGCTGCAATCAAACACCATTATAAATGTCAAAAGTCTTGTATTTTGTTTGCTTACTTATGGTTAGGGTTAGGGCTGGGTAGGGGTTAGGCTTGTCCTAGTTGGGATTACCCATAGAAATGAAAGGATGGTGCCCACAAAGATATGAATACAAGTGTGTGTGTGTTTGTGTGTGTGTGTGTGTGTGTGTGTGTGTGTGTGTGGGAAGGGCAGGTTCAACAAATTCAGTCTGACTTTTGCCGTCAGGCTCGATGTGAAGTTACATGTAAACAGAGACATTAAGATGCACGTTGGGGTGAGAGTGGAAATAAATAGATGCATCAGGGTGAAAAGAGAGCAAGTAAACAGGTTTGCTGGTAATCCACACTGATATCCCTGATGCTCTGTTAGCCTAAGTGAGTTCGACCCACACTTCCGTACATTCATTTGTTTGCTGCACTACAGTCATTAACATATTTGGAGTCCAGCGAGCAGAAAGCTTAATTGTCCTTAATTACTAGGCTAAATGCATTCGCTAATGATTTACGTCAGATCGGTGACTGGCGTTTGCGTAATTCTCCAGCCCCTAGCTTCATTATCCCAGCCGCCCTGGAACAGGCTGTGTTTTTTTTTTTTTACATAACCACACAATAGGCCAGTGTGAGCGGGGGCCCTCTGCTGCACAGTGGCTTTTTGTCAGGGATCCCAGGCAGGGGGCAGAAGTCAAAGTGATTAGGCCCCGTGGAGACGACGCGTTAACAGACCGCAGCTCCCCCTTTCACGCACGCCCGTAGATAAACGGCAACCTTCTTTATCAGATGCTGTTTCGCCCAGTTTGCTTGAGCAGCGGCCCAAAGCTTGCGCTTTATTGTGAAGTGGCAGGGGTTGGTAGCCATGATGAATTGGGGTCTACAGACCGGAATCACAGAGGCACCGGAATCCTGTCCAACAGCTTACCAGGGAATCCCTCAAAAACTACACCTTTGATTGACAAAGCGACTGGAAAAGCAGCCCCGCCTGTTACCCACAATTCATTGCTTAAAAGGTCTTCCCTGCTGCATGCATGTTTACTTTTGGGACAATGTACTGAGGAGCCAAACAAATGACTACACTCGGGGTGTCCTGAGCTGTGGGAGCAGGTTCAGCGGCTGGTGCCTCCCACTCGCACCCGGCACGGTGAAACTCCACCAGGGAGCAGGACCACACAACCACACAGTGAGCCATATCTGTGGATCTCTCTCACTCCAGGGCATGAAGAACATTGTCAGAAGGTTGACCAATCAGCAGCCATGTCCTGGGGACACGTGACCCGCTGTGCTTGGGGTGAACACCGGGTGAACCGCGGGGGTAACAGGAAAACAAACTGCGCTCTTACTTTCATCATTGAGACAAAGGAGTTTGCGGCACCGTGTGTTGGGGTCAGAGGGGAGCCTGCTCTGGGGCCTTGGCTGTTTTCTCAGGCCCAGCTGTCTGGAGCTTGCGCCTTTAAACGCCACACACAGTGTAATAAACGGTTGCCCCGTCAAGACAAGCTAGCGAGGTTTTCCTCTGGAGTAAAAAGAATATAAATAAAAAAAAAAGAAACGGCCCAGAAGGATAATTAACATTTCTGACTTCTCTGCATTGTTTTTAAGATGTTACTAGTTTAAAGCAAATACAAGGTAGTTAATATAACTCAGGCTCCATCCACAACCCTAGACCGGACAGGACTGGTTGTGGCAATGAGGTCCATGGACACGCTCTGTGGTAACTGGCCGGCGGAGGCACCGTGCCTGTGGGATTGGCTTTGCTCTTACCTGTGTCTGCGGAGGGGCACTTCACGATGGTGAAGATGGTGCCCAGCTCGTCGTCTTCCTCGGGCAAGCCCTTCTGCAGCCGCTGCAGCTTGTGCAGACTCTCACAGCGCTGGTGCTTCATGGAACGCACGTGCTGGATGAGGTTCAGCTTGGCCTTGGTGGAGTAGTTGCACAGCGCACAGTGGTAGTAGCCAGTGTCGCCCTCCACTGCACTCTCGTGCTGCTGCAGATGCTGGTGGGGGGGAGCAGAGGGGCGAGAGAGAGAGAGAGAGAGAGAGAGGGAGGGTGAGATTGACTGACGGAGGGGACAGCGGGACACCACTGGCTCACTTTCACTCGCACAGCTTGCAAATGAACAAATCAATGGCCAATCACAGCCCTGTTGTTTAACACATAACCTTTTTCTTTCCCTGACATGCCTCACTTTACACAAATTCCACTATAGCTGCCTCCTCTGGCCTGACAAATACCGAACGGGGCAATCAGGGGTCTCTCGAGGTGGTTTGCAGGGCCCATGGGACCCACGTGGAAGGGACCATGGTCCCCCTTCACCCCAGAGAGACCGCATGTCTCCATCCTGAAGAGGAAACTCCAAACACCAGCCTGTTTCATTAAAGGAATGCCAAATATTGATCTGGATGGGGGGAGGGGGGTCAAATCCTGCACTACAGTGTAAGAAAGCAAGCAGTGGATGACAGGACATGTTGCACGTCATGTCATTCCTAAGCAGCATCCACCGCAGATAGACAGGGCTACGCGCAGAGGATCGGACCTGACAGCTAGGGGGCGCAGGGGGGCAACTTCTCACCTTAGGGTATGCTGTAATTCTTCCCCAACCCCCAAAATCTGACAGCATTAGATATGCCTTCTCCTCGTTCGTGAGACATTTAAAGGTTGAGTAATATTACACTGGCTTTGATTTTAATTTCATCAGAGCTGGGAAAAACAAATGGCTTCGTGAAAGAAAAGCCTGCCCTGAATATCAAACACAACGAATCCACAACAGGTATTTATAGAAGAAGAAAAAAAAAAATATATATATATATTTACGTGCATCCACTGAAAGGCTATGCCCCCCCCCCTCTTCAATTGCTCATTTTTCTGGTAATATCAATAAAGGTGTCCCGGGCAGCTTTACCCTGTTGGCCCTGCTGTATCGTGTTTCTCCCCTGTACTCTGAAAACACCTACAGCATACATTAATATACCTCTTCCAGGAACAGGGGTTTCTGCCAGCCCGCCGTCCCAGACTAATGGAGTTATAAGGTGATTTAAAAGGATCGGCCTTTCTTGCTCTCACTCGCCTCCTTCTGTTTGAAGCACTCCATGACGTAACTAGAGAGGTGGTGCTGGAGCGCATGCTGCAGCACCTCCTCCACTGCATCCACTGCGTCCACTGCGGGGCCAGCTGCACCGAAACGGGCAGCCCGCTGATTTACGCGCAGAAAGCACCAGACACATCATTTGGTTTCCAAGTGAAAAACAGCACAGTGCTTTTAGTGGGACCAGATGAGGCCTGCATGCTGGTTAAAAAAAAGGGGCCACATTTGGTCTAAAGACTCAACACTCCGCCCAAGCTTAGGAGAAAGACCTTTGGATGGAAAGAAAAAAAAAGCTTACCACCTGACCTAAACATCAAAGCCACATTGGGGAGTTTATAAAACCACAGGCAGCCCAGTGCTTCCCGTAAATGGTAATGATTTAACCAGAAGTGAACCTGAGGTGGATTTTACACCCCTGCTCCAACAGCACGGCAAAGCTGGCCGCCTGCAGCTCCGGAGGTGCCCCCAATCTGCAGATCCTCACGGCTCTCAGAACATCACGGTGATGCCCAGGCCCTCCACAGACTGGACACCACTTACAGACCTCAGTCTGAAAGAAAGGCAGTGACTGGAATGGATGCAGAAAGAAGGGACCTCATATAGTACAGTAGGAGCCATATTGGATAATATGAAAATTATAAATTGTTCCACAGTGCTGAAGAGCCAGGAACAGGATCTGCAGAGAATATTTTCAGAGATGTCATTTCCTGCATTAAACAATAACACACAATCAGGTCCTTAACCTGATTGAAACAAAGTCAAGCAGGAGACGGCCAACGGCCAACGCCCGCCGCTCCGCCTTCCTGTGATCCGGTGACTCCACACTGATAAATCACCTCCAGCTGATGGACAGGAATTCAGCAGCCTAATGAGAAACTCATGCTAGGAGGAGCTTATTGGCTCCTTGCTGTGGAGCCCATCTTACCCTGGGCCCCAAAGCAGCTGCGAAGAGGCCCCTGGAAGGGGGCCGGGGCGTCGCTAAGAGTGCGGATCACAGGGTGCTGGTGTGGCCCCGTTCTGACCCAAACGCCGTGGTAACACTCTGGGGCACTCCTTTGAATTACAGTCCTGCTAGATCAGTAGAGAAGGGACATGGAGGTGGGGGTGGAGCAGGATTACCCCCCCCCCAAAAACACAGCACTCGGACTTCTGAACGGACGTCGTGCCTCCATCTGTTCTGGCAACCAGAGGTGGAAAGTTCGGGTCCAGAAAGTTCAAGTCCAAACCAGGATTTTGTTTAACCAACTAGTTGAGTATAAAGATTCACAGTCAAAGACTTCTCAACTGGTTGGTTGAAACAAAATCTTGGTCTGAACTTTCCCCCTCTGCTGGCAACCACCCTAACTGTGACCATGCCATTACGAGGGGGCCAACTTAGGAGACTCTAGGCTTTTCTCCCAGGGGGTGCCAGATTAGAAAGCCTAACTATTCACATTTACAATAAATTATTATACATAAATATGACACAAGCTACATTTTTAAATATAACTTTATAATATAATTTAACTTTATTGAACTTAACAAGGTCAAGGGGTATTTTCATCTGGTGAGTGGGGGATGCCCCCGGTAAAATCACTGATGGAGGCCAATGTGCAGCTGGAGGCTGGCCGTGAAAGCGCAGCAGGCCTGCAAGGTGCCTGCCGTCTCCCAACACCAAGTGTGGGGTGCCTCATACGCATGCACACGCTCTACCAGCAGGAAAAGGGTTGTCAGTTCTCAGAAGGCTGCCAGATTCTCCTCATGAACGTGTCAGGCTCTGCGCTGCTTAGCGATTCCGCCATCGGTGGTAAAGATGACTGCCTCCTGGCAGGCAGCTCTGTGAGAATGCGACGCCGGTGGCAGCCAAATGACAAACTGAGCGACGGGTGTTTACTACGCTGTGGGCGGGTGTCTGGCCCACCCATCATCCATACATTTTCATTTTAAAAAGCATAACAGAACAGGCACACATTTCTCTCCATGACCATATGATGTCATCTAAAGCAGCTCTGTTGTGTTGGTCACCATACAGAGCAATAATTACGGAATTTCCAAAAACTACTTGGATGCAAAGATACATAATTGCAGAAAGGTGACAATCAACAATGCAGCCAGTTGACCTTGTTAAATTACAGTTAGTGCGCAGGCGATTGTCTGTATCTGCACATCAAGGCTTTTTCTCGAATATTTGTGCATATAGGCACTCTCTGTAGGTACCCATGCAGGCACGCATTTGAGTGGCTTGTGGGAGTTCTACTTACACAAAATGTTCTGAGGGCAGAACGAAAAATGATTGGTTCAGAGAGATAACCAATCAGATTGTTGAGGAGGTGGGACCAATACATCTGATTGGTTGGCCCCGCCTCCACTAGTTGCATGGGCCCACCTCCTCTACAATCTGATTGGTTATCTCTCTGAACCAGTCATTTTTCTTTCTACCACAGAACAGTTTTGTGTAAGAAAAAGTCCCATGAGCATTTTGAGTGTTTGTCCCGCTGGCACGAGGTCCTGTTTAGCGGTTCATTATTCACCTCACTCCACAGAAAAGCCAGAATTGACTAAGACTCCTCGTGATAATACCCATGCTGTCCGAAGGCAGGCTCGTACGCCTTTCCGATCAATGTATCCGAGCAAAATGAATGAATGTATGTCGCTTTCTCATGCAGGGTGAGGAGCTTGTGGAACTGGCGTGCGTGGATGTCCCGGTCATGTAGCAAATAGGGGAACCCAGGATCAATGCCCTGAGCGCTGATAACAAGACTCTGTAAATGCCTTCAGGAGCTTGTGCTGAAGCTCCAGGTCCAACTCATTACGAATATTTGGATAAACACGCGCATACATACATTATGCGAGCTTTTAAAAGCAGCCGGATAAACACATTTCCCTTTAATGAGCTGAACTGCAGCTTATGCGATGCATAGCAAATTACCCTGAATTGAGCAGGAAATGATGTCAAGCCCCAACAAAATTAATCGCTTGACGTTGCCCTCCTCTCTGGGTGCCTAATTAACAGCTTAGCCTCCTGGTGTTTTTATGAATGTCAGCCGAGCGGCCAAGCACACCACGGACAAGGCGGTGTCGCAACTCAGCCAGCAGGAGGCAGCAGATGTGCGGAGGGGAACAGGCTGTCTTGTAAGCTGTAGTGTGGATGTGAATTCTAGTTATGGAGGACAGGGAATACACAACTTGAAGGAAATGGCAATGAGTACTACGCATCTCTTCTGCGCAGCTTATAGAATACCTACATGAAAGCCTTGCATTTCGATCTACAACAGGCCGCATATGCGAAGGCGGTCCCATAAAACCGTTACGGAACTAAAAGCCATCGCAACGTTGTAGCGCAATGTATTCACCAATGTTGGGGAAGTTACTCACAAACTTAATCCGAAAGTACTCTGTGTCTGTGACTAATAATACTCAACTTGTTTGTTGAAACAAAACCTTTGTCTGTACTTTCCACCTGTCTGTAATGGATTACTTTTGTGAGTAACTTCCCCAACACTGAACATCGCTCAGGTGTTTGTGGTGATTCTGGTGTAAACAAAACTACTGCACTGCCGGTTGTATAAAATTATCACACACGCATTTAAGTACAGTACATAATACTTGATAGTGATAATAAACATCTATGTTACTGAGACTGAGACAGAATATGGATGGATGGATGGATGAACATAAAAATATCTCCATCATACATTTTCCATAACCACGAATCCGGTTCAGGGTCAGGTTATAATAAGAATGTATAAATGATATATATTGACAAAAGTATTTCCTGTTGTAGGATAAACTTTTCTCTATATTTACAGGGAACTGGCGACAGATTGCATAATGACTGCTGTCTGCAGATCCAGCACAGAAACGCTTGGAGCCCGAGGCCGTCACTTCACACAGCTGCGGGACGGCTGCCTTGCCCCCCCCCCCCGTTAGCTTGTGGAAACATTGTCTTCCAGCATGTCCGCTGACGGCGCGGAGGTGACAGAAACTGTGGCACCTGTCAGCCTCCCATTTGTCACATGCCACCCAGACAACTGCAGGGGTCATCTAGTGCCGTTGACCAGAAGTCCTCGTGGAGGGGGGGAGGGCCGATGATTAATATGGTCACTGCAAATGGAATTCGGCACACGGATATTAACAAAAAAAGCCATCAGTCTCTGACAACAAGCATCTCGCTCCTCCCCGGAGGAGCCCCTTTGTCACAGGACAGATGCGACTCCACGGGGTTACAGATCGTGGTGTTCCTGAACGCCCCGCAACAAACAGCCTGCGCCGCATGCATCTGAATGTGTGCCCAATGACTAATTAACATGCAGATGATTAATATCACTATTCTTTACACTTCATGTCAACCACCATTCACTGTACAAAGACACCATCGAGTTCCACCACTGCTTCGCCTGGCCCTTTGTTCGCTGAAAATTTAACGCATCTTTCAGCAGATTCATGCAATCTTGGAGAAACATGAAAAAATAACTAAGTGCTTATTTATTTTACAGGTAAATTCCATGCTTGGTGGTGACACTCAGCTGGCTGGAGCGAGATCTTCAATTCAAGACATGCTTGCACACACATGCACACACGTATGTAATATGAGTGTAAATATATAAATATGAGTTTTATTACCTTGTAAATAGGTAGGGTTTGCAAACTACCCCAGCGCTTTTGATGTCGCTAATTTTAGGTTTATAATGGAATAATAGAGATTTGTCGTAAGATTTCTTGCATGAGCGTGAGAGTCTGAGTTTCACGTCAGATGCATGAGAGTTGGAATCCCTGGTTGCAACTAGACAATAAGAAGTCTAAGCTCCACTCTGATGGCTGGTCAAGGTTGTCTGTCCTTTAGACACCTGCAACCACACATAGTTAAGTAACGAAGTCCTTTCGCCTTATTAGGGGGAAAAAAAAGAGGTAAATTATACATAACTGACATTAGGAGTCTCTGTCCCAGAAAGCACAGGACACGAGGCAGGGATGACTGTGGACGGGATGCCAATCCATTGCACATAAAATTACTTCATTGTTTGCTATTTGTAGAAAAACACAACGAGGGACAGAGACAAGCTAATGGCTAATTGGAAGCTATCACTCAGACAACCGGTCCATGCCGAAAGGAAGAGAGGTCCGTGAGCAGTGACTACCACGCCCAACCGAAAGCGGCACATGCGATGCGGAAGGGACTCGGAGCACCATCTTGTCAGCAGAGTCTTTCCCGGCCGGCACCTCTGGCGTTTATACTTTGGCTGCGTAAATATTTCATTACAAGATAATTGGTTGCTGCTTCAGGCTAAGCAACAAGGCAGTAAAAATAATGTTTGCTCTTCCTACTTCCCCGATCCGACAAGTTCAAAGGAGAAGGTCTGCGGAGCATGACTGAGCTCCGCTCAGGGGACCGGGCCTTGGAAGGCAGCTCCTGCCGCACCTCGCTGGACTCACCTAGTAGGTGCGGTGCCAATGTAAATATTGACGAGGTCATTGAAAGGCCAGTCCTTTGAGAGCATCAAGCGTTCCAGCAGAAGCGTAAAGGCCCTCGAGAACAGTCAGCTCTGGAAAAAGTGACACGTTAAGCTCGGACACTTCTGTCCCCGTTTTGGGATGGATGGAGCTGAATGGACCCGGTTTTATTTTATTTTCATGAATATAACGGTGCAGTAAGACCTGCTCTGTTAACCAGCGGCCTGCTTTATTTAGCACTGGGTGTATCTGCGATCTAAGAATTTTCCATGCAGGTTTTTTGTTATTATATTGTTCTTCCTTTCATGTTTATTGGGGCAATCACTGCATCCTCAAAACAAAAGATATATCTGTTCTGGCAACGGAAGAATCAATACTGTAAGTGTGCCAGTGAATTTTACAGACCCATTTGGAAGGCCTGATTTGGTCCAGGTCCAAAGGGACTCATGCTGAAAAGTGGGACCTATAGCCGCCGGGGGGGGGGGGGGGGGGGGGGGGGGGGGGGGGGGGGGGGGGGGGGGGGGGGGGGGGGGGGGGGGG